>JAVTVY010014818.1:0-62249 GCA_036873755.1 Hanleya hanleyi | reverse complement strand
AGTTTATCCAAATAAGCTTTAACCCCTGAAGTCTTATAGTCCATATTAGATTGACACGCAATGTATTGTAAGGTTCACATAAACCCCTCTGGCGTATAAGTTTGTTTGTGAAGTGTTTTTGTTAGGTTGCCTGTGACTTCCTGCCTAATCAAAGCCATCCTCGTGAGCCAGTATATCGATCGATCTGTTAGGATCGATGAGCTGGATTGGTTAGTTACCCATAGCATTTCTTCATATAAATGGATCGAGGGGTTCCCTCTAAATCGAACGGGCTATACTAGCTGATTATGCAAATTCGCTGCGAGGTATGAAATGTGACTGGTCTAAATTTAATCGCTGGTCAAACTACTTTGATGTCGGGCTAAAATCAACATCGTAATCAAAAACCGCAGTCCTGGTGTACCGACATGCTAATTCAAAACAAGTGCTGGGGGGGGGGGGGGAAATGCAATGCAGATTATATAACAGAGGCAACAAATGAAGAACTCATTCGAATCACCAAAAATGTCCATGTAAACCCTCTGCGAGGATCTAGGATTTACCTGGACTTGTGAAGATGAATCAAAGCATGTTTCCCCAACCATCAATCGCGATATTAATAGTGTCATTTTCTGCATTAAAAACATGCTGGTTTAATGCAGTTACCTAGGAAACTTTTATCTATACTGGCATCATGTCTGCCAGTTCGACATCCCTCTTCGTCGCAAGCGAATAGAGAGAATAAGTATATTGTAATCTGCCCATTTTAATTAGTCGTCTACTTTAGAGCTTGTCAAAAAAATCAATAGTTAACTGTATAAATTTCTCTTTTTTTTGCATCGTGTTGAACAAACTGAACTCTACAAAATGACAACTATTACTCCGTGATATCACGCTTGAAATAACTTTGTAATTCTCTCCATATAAAACTCCAGCACTGTTGTTTCGTGTACCGGGCCCCGATTACTTAGGGAGACGTCATAATGTATCCGTGTTCACTAGCACAAAGGTCAACAATGCCGTGTACGCTCATGGAGTTGTGTGTGGTTTAGCCTTCGGCAATTTCACTGAACATGGGATATAAGCGAACTCTCACGGATCGCCTGTTATTACTTTACTTTAATCGCTATCAGTCACTTTTGTGCCAGGATAATTTTGGCAACTTCAGGTGGAAAATAATCCAGCTATCAGCGATTAAAATATTTCCCAGATTAAATAGATAAGAAGAGACTGGATGATCGGAACACTTTGCAAATCTGTCTCAATGCACCTGCCGGTGGAATCGGCACAGCTCCATTGTTACAGGACTAACTTGAATTTTTTGCAAGAGGGGCATTCCAAACAATCATACCACGAAAAATAAAATAAAGTAAAAACTGTGTTTTTTAGAAGAGAGAAGCGGTCAACAGTTTCCAATGATGGTAGCCATACATCTTGATGTTATATTTGTATAATCCTCATAACTAACAAGTATTCTATAATCCACATGAATTTCCAAGTCGTTTTTCTAGAGTATAGTTTCACATTTTGAATATTGTGAAGACGAAAAATACATGGCGTTAAAAATGGACCTAGCCCCAGGGCTAGACGGAATTAAATTCAGGCTCCGACACGTACATGTAGCACAAGATTTCTTGACTGCTACCGGGTTTTTTTGCCGTCAGGGTGCCGTGTTTTTCATAAAATTTGAAAACCTTAAAATGGAGGCGTTTGTTACAATAGTCCTGTTCGACCAGTTTCTGAAGTAATGTTCTGAGGCGTGGATAGAAATTGTCAGATTTTTCACATGATCCGAGCAAATGCTACTAGGTGATATCTGCATATTCAGGGCCTTTTGGAATATTGTTATCTAGAAATGAGTAACTAACTAAATGTATGTTAAAAATGTGAACGTGACTCTTGCCGATCAGTCGGCGAGAGAGTTTGCCTTTTTAAAAAAATCTTTTTAAGGAGTCGTTTTCTTACAGTCCAGCAGTTGAGGGAGGGGGGGGGGGGGGGGGGTATAGATCCTTCCAATCCCATCGTCGGTTTTCAGGAATTTTGCAGAGTGAAGAGCTCGTCTGTACAGCGTTTGTTGACGGAGAAGGAACAGGCTTCGAAATGGTGGTTATCTTTTGGTAATTTCTTCATAAAGGCGTATTCATATGTGAATTCCCAAGTGTTCCTGTTCTGACACGGATATTTTGTATTTTGCAGAGCTTGAAAGAACAAGTTCAGTGGCCATGTGTTTTATATTATCACCAATGATAGCTAATATACGATGAAGGAAGAGCGGAAAACCGTGCCAAAGAAGTTAGCAGTTATACATGGCTAAGCTCTCCATATGGATGTTATTATCAGTGGTCATATAGTGCTACTGTATGGTGTTGACAGGCAGTTGAGACCGCATATTTCCATACCCCGAAGTTAGGGTACTGATCAGTCTGGACATGCGCAGATGAGATACCCCATGCATGCAATATGGCAGACTTGCACCAGTTCTGAAACTTCTAACGCCATCTTCTTTGTTGCTAGAAGAATTATCCTTTTGCACCGTTTCTGGAACCAGAGATAAGGAGTGAGAAACCGCGTAAAAGGCGTTGGTTCACGGATGATGACGAAGAAACAATAGGGATGAAATGTTGCGAGACAGGCATACACTGAAAAAACAATTCCTTAAAATTTAAGGAATATTTCCCGACTCTTACACCAGCGAAATATTCCGAGGCATGTTAAGGAAATTCTTTAACATGGCAAGGAATATATCTTAGTTATGTTGAGGAATATTCCTTAAATTTTTACGGATTTTTTTTTCAACTTTTACTTATTGGGTCAACTTTGAGGGATAAATGAGACGCTGTGAAGGAAATTATCTCTCATAGTGCATTGAACATTGCAATTCTCAGTAAGTATAGCCATTATCATCCTGCAATAGTGGATAATAAGCTTTCTGCCTTCGCTGGTATATTAGCTCCATTCAATGCCCGCAGCACATGGATACGGTCTGCAACGTGGGGCATAATTATATACAAGAAAACAAACTTCTGCAATAAATTCGATGATGCTCAGAATGAATTAGTGTGGAGCTCAATGGCTCAACAAATAAACACAGGCCATGCCAGTAGACTTACACTACATTCTCAACAAAGAAAGTGTAGATGTTTGCACAAAATTAACAGCCATTCCCATGAGTGAACCTGTAGATAATGCTTGGAATTTCCGGAGCAAAGGTGATCGACCGTTAACGATCAACGTGCAAAGGAAATGAAAGCCCAAAGTGGCACATATGCACACAAACGCTGGTCCTACAAGCAATGTTAAATTGTATCACTCTGTATATCGTATCTACAATTAGGTTCTTAATTGATCCACTAGAAATCAATTAGTAGGCTATCAATCTTATTTTAGCCTTTTATTGAGTACAATGGACCATGTATTCGATTAAGAAGCACTCCCATGGAGTGACGCCGCCACCACGGGTTCGAACAAGAACGGGAATTGCAGAAAGCCGTAGCCAGATAACAAACAAAATGGCGGACAATGGAGGGGCGGGTCGGAACTTCCTGGCCCCCAGGGCGGATTAATTCTGTGAACAAGATGGGACTGATCAGGTCCCTGGTTCCAGACGACAGACAAATCGCCACCCGGGGGCAAATACATGATGACATTACGATGAAGTCATTATGTGCTTTTCGCAATATCACGGGCGTCTCCGGGAAAAGGAATACTGCCCTAGGGTATTACTGATACGGCCATCTGCTCGACTTTCATCGCATCTGTCTCCAAGCTGTGAAACATTATTGCGTGTACATCGTTCCGGCAATTTTGAATTTGCGTGATATATTTCCGGACAATCGGTCTCCAGTTTCACTGACCCGAGGAACTTTAGTCACTACACGCACAAACTGGAACCCATTCTCATTTATACGAGGAAGAGCAATGGCGGAGATATCCGAATTTCACCGAACTGGTCCCGAAATCTCCAGTCTCCATGCGTTTCGTTATTTAAAATCGAAGATCTAACCCGTTAGTAAAATAAAATTATAAATAAACATGGATTCAGAAACTTAACCCTTGCAAATTCGGAATAAATCTAGTCACGTGAGCTGAATTAAATCGCGAACCGAGTTAATCTCTCGGGCCTATCTAGCCATTTCTTCAGAAATCTTCTGGCTAAATGTATAAATCATCCCCAAATCAGTTAGATTCTATTCAACCAATGGGAGGCGAGTTTGTAGAGTGAAACCAAGGAAACCGGTGGCCCGAGTTCGAATCAACGTTGTCTGTCATTGGTCCTCCAATATGATAACCCAATAATAGATTTCAAGATGGATGTATAATATAGCCTACACAGTCAATCCTATAGTATTATAGTACACAAGTCATTTATAGATTTAATATGTTACTGGGGCGTGCTCGAGTCAAAGACGAAGTCTCCGAATTTGTAGATTTGAGCACGAGTCTGTCTATAGGTTCCGTTGTTTGTGTCGCCATTGTTTGCACATGCTTTCCTTCTCTGTCTGTGCGCTAGACTGTTTCAAATCACGTGTAAATCGCTCGATATCATGTATCGTAACATAATCTACCTTGATAAGACAGTACTGCTATACGCTACACTCTAAAAAGTGCATACTATGTTAGGTGTTACTAAAGTTCATAAATACTATAGTATTACCGACTTCTGGTATTACCTGCTACTTCTGCAGAACGTTTTGTGAAAATAGCAGAATGTTATTTCGTACATCATTTCTGTTTGGCCAAATAACATAATTTATGCGTTAACAGAAGTAACGATAATTTTTCAAGTGTTTACGCATGTACACGACAACTAACGTAATAAATTAAGAAATTTCTCTAAATAGAAAATCCCTCAAATATGGAACACTGCTTCGGGGAGAAAAAATCCATAATTTCTCCAATATAATCGCCGATTGCCTACATTATAACGAACGACTGAGTGTGTATAACGGTCTACATTTTTAACCCCAGCTGTTTTATCAAGATTCAAGCTAGTGTTACGAGCGCGGAACATTAATCATTCAATGAACACGAGAAAAAGTTAAGAATAGTTTCAATTAAGTCTTATTTTACAGAGATTACTTAGTCACGACTGTAGAGAAATACCCAGAAAATTGCGGATGTAATTCTCTATTATGCGGAATACGGTAAAAAAATAGCATTCATTCGAATATACTCAGCACAATGGACATTGTCAGCTAGATTATGGTAATGAGGATTTATCTCCCGTCTTGACTCATAAATTATCATTTAGATATGACGGCTTTATAATATCTGACATGTTATAACCTATATTGGGTATAATGGATGGTTATGTATTGCACTCTCCACGTCAAGGTGCAAGTTATTCAATATCAGGCACATGGTTATACAAAGGGAGAGTGTTTCCACTTCCGCTATGACTTCATTTAATCGGCCAAAAGGGATTCTACTAAATTTCTAATGTATATAAATCACTGTTTATTGTACCTATTTTCAATACAATGAGAATTCGGCAAACACTAGCTCTACCAGGCCTGGTGTGTTTGTGTGTATATGGCAAATTCAACTTTGTGTCACAGTGGCATAAATCGTGCTTATAAAAGAATAATAGTATATGTGTGTGTGTGGGGTAAATTCAAAATGGCGGCTATGAGATTGTGACTGAAAAGTTGCGTTTTACTTCGAAATGTTTGAAGAGTCAAAATTATTTTATTTCACATCAGATTTAAAAAAAAAAATTATTACGTAGCAGAAATGAACAAAAAAGCGAAAATCGACCCAAAAATGCATTTTTCGAATATGCCTTCACTGTGATGAAGGCCATACGGCCATCTTGAATTTTGTACACTTTCTAATAAAGCTTGACTCAAATTTATAATGTGGAAGTTTCATGCGCTTTGGTCTATAGGTCCCGGACCTGAACAGGGGTGCCAGCCAGTCATGCAGACAGACGAATTATATGAACGCCCATATTTGGGAGAAGGACATTAATAAATAGAGAATTCACCTTCAATAATGTAATAAATAAAGAATCAGGGTGGATGATTTTAGAAAACAGGTGCTACAAATATTTGACATAATTTTCTTTTCGAGATAATAAACATTTCACCATGTTCAAAAACACACTGCCGGAAATATGAGAAGTTTGCTACTTTTCCCAGCCAAAGCGTTCCGTTTCTTTGCAAATTATTTGCGCGGAAATTCGAAATATTTAGCAACAGGGAAATCTGTAGCCTTCAACTGAAATCCCAATAATCACGTAATATGATACAGTATGACACGAGAAAACTTTCCTGACATTGAGAACATAGCGATGATATTTACAAACATTTTTCATTTGTATAAGCCTAACTGTTAGCGCAATTTTTTAAAAACTATTTGAAATATATAGTAGACGGATGCAACAAATTTGTGGATCAAAACTACAAATCTGTAGTCTGGTAAAAACTATATTCGTAACTATTATAAGTCAGAAAAGGAGTGTTTGACTGATCTACAATATCCGATGGCCGACAGAAACCAACGGGCCAATCTATAGGTAAACCAAGATGGTAAATAAGGGGAATACCGTGATATTATATCTGATAATATTCCGTGATATTATATCCGAGTTTACTGAGATTGTCAACGAGCCAGACATGATGACGGTACAAATGCAATAGAGAAATTATATTTATAGATTTCTTCAAGGGTGTAAGCGTACATCATCGGTGCAGTGGGATACAATATTATGCACAATACATACCAAATATTACAAATCCGCATGGAACTGAAGATTTCTCTCGTCGTCTCTACCACAAGTAACAAATCCCACCAGGAACAAATACCACAAGGTGTGATCACACCTATGTTCTCGAATTCCTCGGTGTTCGCTAAATGATACCAAATGTTCTGGCACATTTATCAAGTGTAGGCCTATCTAATTACACCCAGACGTAGACATCGAGCTGTCTTCTCTCCGTCTCAAAGGAGACATATTGCTAAGTGATTGATACCAAACTGGGTTCTCTCGTTGTCAAGTTGTATACTACAATATGTCGACAGACATCTGTCCAGCCTATATAGCCCCCGGACATCGAAACCGTATTTTAGTTAACTACATTGCATAATTTCCGGCAAAAAAAGGTCAACATTTGTTAAGACTACATCAGCAGCCAATATTATTGTATGGTATTGTTTGTTTATGTTTACGTCTTCAGTGCGTCATGGTATGCACTTATGCAAACACGATCAATTTAGATTGGTTGGTGGGAAGGGTAGGAGGTAGAATATGGGGTGGGGGTGGGGGGGGGGGGGGCGCTTATGTCAAATTATGGCATTTATTATTTTCCGGTTTAGCGTTGAAGAAAGTCATTGAAAGTTGATTTGATTTTGTCAAGAAGGTGAATACTATACAATGGAATTGTGTTTATCTTCACAGTGTGGGAGCATGGAGCCAACTATAGATCTATAGCAGGCTCCATGGTGGGAGGCAGTATGCCTAAATCAAATTCAATATAGGACCAAAGACTGCAACGGAATATCTGGAAATTTAACGTCTCCAGGATCTGCCTACGCATAGTTAATTCAATCCAATCTTGAATCTTGGTAATCCAGTTCTGGTAAGAAATGGGTTCTGTGTGTAAAGTTACTGATACATAACAGATGTAAGCAGACGAAGGAAGGGAAATATTTTCCTACGAAGTAGGCTACAGATCGCAAATTGTCCGGTAATGAGTCAGTGAGTCCATACGAATCCTTTCGTCGGCAAAATAAGGAGAACCATTGACATTAGAACCTTTATTTTTGGCATGAACGTGCATTAGGGCATTGTTACCAGCAAGTTCTGATCTGAAATAATTCTGATTCAAATTAGATTTGTAATTAACACTTCAGTATATTGTTATATATATATGTAAACTGTAGCCTTTAACGTGTATCCTATTTCACATCCAAACATTTCATCATTGACCACATCAGGCTTCAAATTCAGGTCAAATTACCCACTGCTGCTAAAAATACCCTGTCATTGATTCACATTCCACTGTATGCCACATGGCCCTATTACTGAGGTTAATCTTAACGTGCATCTGGGACAATTCCACAATTGCCCGACAGCATAGGCCTACTGCATATACCCTCAAACAATCAGCGCGGTTTGCATAATTTAAATTGTTAAACCATATCATTGAAATAATATAGCAGAAAACATTGATGTGAGTTATGATATGTACACTATGACCAAAGACATGTTCATAATGTGCTAATCGGATAGTTAGGACAATCATTACTTTGCATCAGACAGTGTGCGACTTGGATTCAAGGGTTAAGACTTTGGAGGGAAATACAATTTTGACAGCAGAAATATGACCCCGCCATTTGCTGATTAGAGCGATAAAACAGGGTAGGCTAAATGGACCCTTTTCAATGCAGTATTTCTTGGCATGGATGTGAAAATATGAGGACATACTTTGGTTTTTTTTGTACCTCTTGAATATTGACTATATATCACACTTGGATATAATTTGAACAAAAAATTACATGTGTAAACAAAATATGTCTAAATTTCTCTTGTCATTTGAAATTTTGATTCCTTGATTAGGGGATACAGAATCACTGCCACGGAGTGTGTTGGTGTGTCACAGCAATGCAATTCCGATTCACACAACGAAACTGAGGTGGTTTAACGTTTATCAATGAACAAAATCACCGATCAACCGCCATAGAATATAATGTGAAACAAGAAAACCGGAATAGTACATTCATCAGATTGGCGATACCCAAAATGTGTTGTCTCATATATCTAGATAACAACGTGATGTAGAGACGCTATTTATTCGTCTTTGTACCGGTTATGCTGAGGAGAATGACATAGAATCATTATTATCTTGTGCATAGAAGGTGTTGGTCTTGAGTTGAATTACCGTAAACTACATAAATGCTACCTTTCTACCATAGTACTATATATAAATATTTGTTGTATTGTTGGGAAAATAATGTGATTCAAAAAGTTGTTTTGATCCTGGACAAGGGCACTGAAAACCATTAAAGAAATGTAAATGTATTTTCACACGTAAAGCTTGAAATCTACTGAACCTATATTATTCAATCTGTTTCCTTTAATTAAAAAAATGTAAAATTAAATCGGCGATCGTTATTTATTTTTGGAATGAAGGCGCATTAGGAGACTGTTACCAACAAGTTCTGAGCTGACCTACTTTGATGAAAATTTCTGGTGATTTTTGATGAAAATCACTGGCGATTCTGACTTGGGCGGTGCCCATCTTAATATAGGCAGGATTTCAACTGGGGGTGGGGATTTCCAAGAGTTCAGTTCGCGTTCGAGTCCTAATGCGTACTGTACTTCGTAGGTCCTGTGACGTTAGTCACACTGCTCATGTATGCATTACGATCTCCATTTACGTAGGGGAAGATATATAGAACACAGCTTGCGTTATTCTCATATTTCGAACAACAACAAAACATTTGGTGTTTCTCTGTGACTGTTTACTTTGAAATAAAGTATCAAGGTTAGTAAAGAAGGATTGTAAACAGTAAAAGACAGACCTGTACGGCAAAGGAGGGCTGGGTTAGGATGTGTTCTCAAGACGCCGCTTCTAGTTTACCGCATTCCGTCAGGTTTCTCGAGGAAGTTTCGTTCACAGTAACACATCTAGGATAGAGTCCCCATATGTGCACGTTCACCTTGAATTAACTGCAAGTATGCCTTTATGGGGTCGGCCCTCAAAGCTAAAGTAAACTGTCTCTCTCTCGTTGACTGTCCCAAAATACCTCTCGAGATACATTAACAGACATGTTCAGTTCAAGAACGACTCTCGCCCATTCTCGCGTTTATAATAACGTCGGTTCCTACGAGAAATGAATTGAATTTGACAAGAACTACTCTACGGAGTACAAACATGAGTAAAACTCTTCATTTCATGCAGGTGTTGGAAAAACTAGCCCACAAAGGGTTAATAGAGCTTTAAATACCATAATACCGTAGATCAACAAGTAACAAATAGAGCCTTTATGAGGCCTCAGTCGCTATAAACCCGTGCTTAGTCTATTAAACTTGACACAGAACCGAATGGCTGAGTTTGAACAATATGGCCTTTAGAGGAATAAACCTTACCTCTGAAGTTTTCATCGCGATAATGTCCTTTCAAGGTTTTATCGGCCTCGGAAAGCCTTTATAGAAGTTCCTGCGTACGAGCATTGTGTGTTAAACAAGATATAATACCTAAACTTCATATATATCCGTAGCTACCCTTTTATCCTATCCAGATTGTCGAAATCCTTTACTTTGATTATGAAAAATAAGAGTGCAACATTATCGCTTACAAAGGGTCGAAACTAATGCAATATGTCCTTCATTCACCCCTTATTAACGTTACTTGTTAAATAGATTAATGAAGACCACTGGTGATTTAGACTTTCGTGGCCATTTTCTCTGTTTTTACCTGTTTGTTCTAGTAGGTTCCCTATCCTAGGTTAAGATATCCTTTGAAACTATTCTACACTGTAAACCGAGGTGTTCCATTTCAGAACACTTATTGAACGTCTAAATTGTAACACTTATTGAACGCGTAACTGTGTTTACATGTAAATTGTTACCTTCCATTTTCAAATTGTCAACTTCCATGTTCAATTTTGAATTTTAGCATTCAAACCACTAACGCAGGTATTCAAATGCAGAACACACGCATTCAAAGTTTGAACAATAGAATGCTAGACTCTAACATAAGTGTTCACAACTTTGAACAATGATAATGTCTTCACTTTATTGTTGTGATTCATGCTTGCACTCCTAGTATTTAACCTATATACAAGTCCAGAAACTAATTGCAATGCCCATGTATGTAATGTCTTTTCAGCATTTTCCAAATTGCTCTGCAACAAATGGTTAAATATTAAATGTTTAATAAATAAACGTTTTTTTTCTCAACTTCTGATTCCATTGATGTTTATGACCATTTTACTCTTTCGATAGACAAAATGAACCCTTCTGGTAACAAGAATACGGTCTCCCTCATCTTTGGACAAATTTGGTCTTTTCTGCATATTTCACTGGCAAAGGCGCATCTAAATGGCTAATTCCTATATATATATTGCTCAGCATTAGAATGATCGAATAGCCATCAATAAAACTAGCATGAAAGCAGACTCCCCCCCTCCCCTCCCCAATGACGAATCCCCGCCGGTAATGTTAATCCGTCTATTATGATTCAAAGATCATCCTAACGTGCCTGCATCACGGCTAAAACGCCCACTTAAATTAGTTGACGTGTCATACCTTTGTAAAACGCTTGTTTGTAAAATATCTTCACGTCTGTGTTTGTATAGCTGCCTCATTTATCAGTATCGATCAGACATCTGACACCATTGATCATTTGAGCTTAATTCATGTAATTATTCCGTATGAACGCCGGCTCCCGACATTTAATGTCCATTTTATTCATTATTAGCTTTTCGTCATTATTTCGGAATTTATGACTACTCCTATCCCAGTGGTGGTCTAACGTCTCTGTAATCAAGGTTCAACCTCTCTACATTTGTTACGAATGGGTTAAAAGACGTTAAGAGGAAAAGCCTGACAGCTATTGGTTTGAATTGTCTACTTTTTTTTAAAGCAAAGCTGTATCTATAAAATTCCAATTACAAGAGAGAAATATACTCACTCAGTGATTAACTTGAGATGTGCAGTAACATTTCTATTTAAATCCATTTCTGAGTTACTCGTATTATATATTTATATTGTGACGAATTGGAAGTACTACTTCTGTCAGATGATTGGGCAACTGGATCAAAATCGTCATACAGGAAGTGGCAATTACAGAATCTGATTGGCTAGTTGGTATTGTCCCCAAAATTAAGGGCTCAAATTTAAATTACCTTGCATATTTCGGACATACATGTAGAAGTTTCTAAACAGCTGCCAAAACCGCATATCAGTCAGCTTTTGGGGCAATATTGTCGCGTCATTATGCGCACATCAATAAGATTTGGCGGCTATTATCGCACAATCCGAATTTTAACCAGATGTGGTGGTCATATTGTCGCTTAATCTGCATATCATTCAGAATTTGCGTCCACCTTGTCACAAAATCCGCATATCAGTCAGATTTGGGCAAGGTGAGAAAAAGGACCCGTTAGAACTTTTCCCGTTAGTTTTCGCGCCAATTAGTTTACTTCCATAATACCATTTCGGGTAATTCAGACGGACGGACCAGTGAGATAGATATATAGCCTACGGATGAATGAATGTCAGCCTACTGATAGGCCTTTATTAGTTGTAGTTTTATTAGTGACATGTATCGCAATTACAGATCTCGGACTAGATGCCTTTAATTTACCTTATATATAGTGGAGTCAGAATGTAAAACACGGTTGTCTCCAATTTACCATTTATTAATGAGCGACCTAATTATCCACGCAAGCATATCTATCTTGAAATGTACATACTGAGAGTTAATTGTGTTCACTTGATTACCCTCAGCTTTAATTGTGTGGATACATTTACACGCCGGCTCTGTCCATGTTAAATATTCATTCAGTTTTACCTGGCTATAAAGTGCATGGGAAATTGATGACTCTGGAATTGTTTGCATTCTACAGATAGCACGAATTGGCTAACAAATGTCGAATAGGCTAAGGCATGCGTTATTTTGACATATCACATGGTTGGGTTGGGGATCATGAGTGGAGTGTGGATAGGTTGGGTGGTAGGGATAGAGTGAGTAGGGGTGTGAGGGGGGTGTAGGACAAAACCCCCAGCGGACAAAACCCCCACGGACAAAACCCCCCAGGACAAAACCCCCAGCGGACAAAACCCCCACGGACAAAACCCCCATCACATATTATTTCCTATGCTATTTTAGCAATAAAAGAAAGAATATGGTAAATGATAAGATCTCAAGACAAAGTTATTTTGTTATAGCATATTTATTAATCTTTCAAGAGTGAGTGAGTGAATAGAATTTAACGTCGCTTTCAACAATATTTCAGTGAGATGGGGGTTTTGTCCGACTTTTCAGTTTTGGGGGTTTTGTCCGTGGGGGTTTTGTCCTGGGGGGTTTTGTCCAGTGAGGGTTTTGTCCGGATCCCGTGTGGGGGATAGCGGGTCGGTAGATTATTTCAGTTGCCAACCCAACACGCGCCCAAGCTGTAGGCATACGTTCAGATTATGACGGACACAGGGGCTCGTTACCGTTATAAATCGTTTTATTAATTTGCTTGGGTGGAGCGGGGTCGAGGCGTTTTTTTGTCGCCCCCCCCCCCCACACGCACACCACCACGGGCTTCTCCCCTCTCTCGACAAACTGTCCCCATTCCGTACAGATTCTTTTCTGTTCAGGAGACATTTCAAACATTTATAAATTTTGGCCTATGAGCGGATACGATCAATGGCACTTGGGACGTCACAAATTTATGCGTTCAATCGCCTGGCTTAGAATGTAGTAGGCTAAGGGGAAGTTTAGCCTGGGAGAGATATGCGACCATATGACACATAACTAAATATTGCTGAACCGACATTAACTAGCTATGCATGTTTACATTCATTGTACATTTAGAGCTCGTTATTTCCTGAGTTAAACATTCCATAGGTAATAAGCCAGCATGGCTTTTCATGGTTAGCATAACCTCTGTTCAGGAACATATTAATATGAGAACGCGTGTATTGGCTGCATTGTCTACTATTAAAGTAAAATAAACTGATTCCTAATTTTATGTCATATAAATACCACAAAATTGATAATGATCTGATACTGATTAAAGGATGTGTGTACGTTAAGCGAGCACTCGGGCCCCAGTGAAGTACGGCTGGAATTACAAATATAAAATATAGCTATGAAAGAACTTGTTCCGTTTTGTTATATTCTCTGAGTAATATCAAGGCATTGAGTCTCATGATTCTCGAAAAACAGGGCCGTGAAATTGTCCGTACCTCAATGAACCGTACCTCACCGGGCCTATCTCACCGGGCCATACTTCACTGGGCCGTACCTCACAGGGCCATACACCGGGCCGTACTTCAGCGAGTCGTACCTCAATGAGCCGCATCTCAGTGGGCCGTACCTCAACCAGCCACCTAACCGGACCGTACCTCACCGGGCCGTATTTCAGCGAGCCGTACCTCAATGAGGCGCATCTCAGTGGGCCGTACCTCAACCGGCCACCTCACCGGGCAGAACCTCGCCGAGCCGCACCTGAATGAGCCGTACCTCACCAGGTCATATCTCACCGGCGGTAATTCACCGGCTTAATCCTCGCCTTAGCGTACAACATTCTTTGTTATTTCCAGGAAAACTGCCAATTTTTAATAATGCGCTGGAGGCATCACATGAGAGAACTCATACTTTCCCTACTTCAACCATCTTCACAAGTCCAGGTAAATCCTAAATCCTCGCAGAGGGTTTACCTGGACATTTTTGGTGATTCGAATGAGTTCTTGAGTCGATGCCTCTGTTATACAACCTCGTACATATCATTCCCCACGCTTGTTTTGAATTAGCATGTCGGTATCCCCAGTCTGCGGTTTTTTCTTTGATTTCCGATGTCGATTTCCGCTTGACATCAAAGCAGTTTGGCCCGCGATGAAATTGAAAGCTGTCACATCTCATATGTCGCAGCGGATTGGCCTAATCAACTAGCTTAGCGCGTTCACTGATTGGGTTTATTCAGGGGAAAACCCCTTGCTCTGTTTATATCCAGAACTCGTATGGGTAACTAACCAAGCCAGTGTATACACTGGCTCGCGAGGATGACTTCAACCGAATTGCGAGAACAGTGAAGATTTGGACCATGGCACAAAAAATTAACTCAAACATTGAGATATTATATTCACCTGTATAGCACAGATTTTACATCGCCTCCTCAAAAGGAAAATTGTGTAGTGACCAAATATTGCCAAAACAATCCACATACTACACCAGTATGATCAAAGGGAAAAGCGCTATATTATTAAAACATGCTTCGGCTGTTTGATGTTATTTTTATCATGAAATGGGACAGGCTTTTACATTATACCCTATTAACCTGATAATACAATAGTGACAAAAACGTACCATCAGAGAGTTCACACGTTTGGCTTATTATGCCAACGGACCGCGTGAAAAATACCGAGTGGTTCATTCACGGGTCAAAACATTATTAATAAAATATCAAATAGCACAGTTGATTGGCATTAGTCAGCTATAATATCCATGCGATACTGTCATATACCAACATAGGACAGTAGGATAGAACTATAATGCTTACGACACTGGAACACTAAAGAAAGATGGGAATGTTTAGTGATAAGCAAATGTGTCACAATCTTAATAAATTAATTTCCCCAATCGTATTTTTCGCTAAGTAACGCATATCCAAGGATTTAATTTTAATTTAGATTGAAATGTGTCAATAAAAATTGCCATAAAACCGGCGCTGCCCCCTCTCAGCCCCCTGAGTCACCCCTCCCCCCACCCACCCACTTCAAACCTCGTACTCACACACACACACCGACGAACACATAGCGTCTCGAGGCATCGTGTAGCCCATATAAGAATGTTGACAGTCATTTGCATAGATACCTTTTCAGTATTTTTTTTATATCTTTTATAACTTAAAACATCCTAAGTGATATAGATGTGTTGCTGCACGCATGTCCGTTTATGAACAAATTGAAACCAAGATTTGCTTGGCCTTGGAGCCAACTTAACTTTGGTTGCCACTTATTCAATCCTTACATGTGACAAAATGCAAGATATTAAAGGATTTTAAAAAAATCTTAAATAATCGCAAAACACATGCAGGATGTCAAAATATGTGAAGGAAATATTAACCGGAGGCAACAAGGATATGACAGAGAAAAGACGATAATGGAATGGGAAAGGGGGGGGAGGGGGGGACAAACAAAGCGAACAGTCGCTTGCATGTATAGTATGGAATCGATATGCTGACGTTTGTAAATCAACCCCTTAGGGACAATCCAGCGTAACAGAGCCATTGTTGGTAAGTAATGGAAAGAAAACACGCACTCAGTAACTTGACATACGGTAGCCCCAAACAATTAGTTGGAAACTATATGGGGAGGTATCTGTTGTAAGGAAATCCTGATAAAATCACACATGTTTTAATTCTAAGCACTTAAGACGGGCACCCAAAATGATGAGACTTATTCAGAATGAATTTTAAGGGTCAGTGGTACGTGTTATGCCAAATATCTTCTTTCATGAAACCGGTGAAATATTTCGGTTAACACAGAAGACTGGTAACGTGTGACACAATACGTGATTCTCTCATAACGGCGGAACACCGCCAATAATTGACAGGACCCTCAGATTGACAAAATCTGACACCTTGTGGTCCTGCCAAATTGGCTTTCCAGTTTACGAAATATCAGACAAGCGTTCATATATACAGTACTTTTACAACTATGGCAAATTGACTGGGCTAAATAGAACGAATGTGCGCAAAAGATTTTAAAGCTCTCGTAAAGGCCGAGTGGCAGCTAGTGGCACTTAATTCCATAAGTACATATACAATGTAATATGCAGGAAACAACAACCAATTGGTCTTATTTTCCTCAAATGTCACCGCGACACGAGTCGTATGAATTATGACAATTTCAGTCTGAATAATAGCAGGAGGGAACTGAGCGACCACTAATAGACCCAGAAGTGAACAGGTTAGCTCTTCAAATCCGGAGCTCCGGCTATAATCGTTCACGCTTTAGTGAGCAACGAACCCTGAAAACTGACATTTTTTCGTTTATCTCCTCGTAAATCTCAACGGACTTGGCTAGCCTACTCTCTAAAAAAACTTGAGTGAACTGTTCAACTCAAGTTTGAGTGAAATGTACCTGTTCACTCAAACTTGAGTTACTTTTCACTCAACTTGAGAAGGATGAGGAGGGAATTTGGCTTAATGTCACACTTAAGTTTGTTTCACTCAACTTGAGTTGAAACCACTCAAGTTCACTCAACTTGAGTGGGATCTATTTCCACTCTTATGCTTGAGTGAATGTCACTCAAGTTGAGTGCATTTAACTCAAGTTGAGTGAAAAGTAACCCAAGTTGAGTGAAAATCCCACTCAAGTATTGAGTGGGATCCGATCAATTTCCACTCTTACTTGAGCGAAATTTCACTCAACCTTATTTAGACAGTATTGTACGCCTGGCTCTGTAACATATGGTATTGATAGAGGAGGCTCAAGATTTCACCGATGGGGGGAGTTTTTTGGGGTATTTTTGGGGGTATAGGAGTGAAGTTTAGCATTTCTCAAACATATTCTGGATTAACTATTGTTCATTATTGAGCGCGGTAGTAACTGTTAGGGCCAAATAAAATAAAGAAAATGATATGTGGTATTCCTTAGACATTTGACTCCATCAGTAACCAATCAGAGAGCTAGAGAATCTTACATGCATCTAATTTTTTTTTCGTCTCAACACGTTACTTCCAATGAGAAATATCCAGAAAAAAAGACGTAGCAGTGCACATAGGTCACATGACTCATTAGGACACAATTTCAATTCTTAGATAAATAGTTTAAAGGAAGGAGACGGCACAAATCATGAAAAATCTCAACCGGACCTGAGAGAAAGCCTTTCTTTGGCACGAGCTGTCAGTGACTGGCGTCAGTTTATAGAGAGATGACAGAACGAGTCGTCTCGCGAAGATCGTCGAGATCAGAATGAATCCACTCTCGTCACACTTCGCGGTTTTTATTTAATTTTAGAGATCAGTATTGTTCACGGCCGGAGAGACACCCTCCTCTTTCATAAACTAAATAAAGGTACCAATTGCCAGTATATACCAACCACGGTTATTCCAAAATAGAACACTAATAAATGGATCTACGAGGCGACAACTCGGCCTAAAAACACCGTTAAAATATCACAAAAGATGCATTTTAAGGTTTTGTATTCGTGCGCATACCGCAAAGGCGTTTTTGTTTGTAGCTTCAGAAAAAAAAGATAAAACCACCTGCTCGTCCTAGCCATTCATCGATAAATGAAAAATAACTTATTTCTGTCACAAAGAAATGCGTGCATGCGATCTCAAAAATTATTAGGAAAATGATGTCACGCGCTAACTTCGCATAGACTGCAATGGATATATACAAATTTGCACAAAGACTTCTTTGTAAAAGAAAAAAGCAAAAATAAGACAAATGCTGTCTGTTAATATTATTTAACTATTAATAATCAAGACGGGATTAATTATTTTCCCTCTCTTCATTTTATTAAGAGTAGACAGAAATAACATTCAAATACAATTATATGAAAGGCTAAAAAAAATATAAAAGACGTGTAAATTACACGTATTACCGCTTTCTAAATTCCTGAGATAATGTTATTATTTTCTTAACAATTAATAGAGTATAGTAATTTATCGGATTACACGTCCAAGTCCCATCAAGAATTTAAATCATACAGAGTTAGTATTTTAATGTCATTCCAATTAAGATGGGAACTGACATCCCCTTTCCAAAGCAGCTATTCCATAAAACCTTTCACATGCATTATAGTAGGTCTATAGTTTTCACAACGGAAAAATAAAAATATATATGTTATGGATGCCAATCAACACTATCAGAAATGATAAGAAAATGAACAGAAATAACTACATAATTGGAATGTTTGGGGGAATTGCACATTTTCAGATAGGTAACCGTAACACGTAAATGTTTCATCGAAAAAACAAAATTTAAAATTGGGGTAATCGGGTTCGTTCGCTTTCTAATGTACAAAAACCTAAACATTTTTTACATTTTCCTATCTATTTCCTTGTCATTTCCATGACAACAAATTCAGCCATACTTGGATAAAATTAGCATAGTTCTTCAAAAAAATAGGACAGGCTTTCGTGAAAAATTCTAATGGCAATGGATAGATACTATGTGTCTATAGTGTCTGGTCTCTACCTCCATGTAAATCTTACGTATAATCCTGTGAACTTGCGTGATAATAAAAGTGGTGAGGGGCATCGTTCCCGTTATCAATAACGTCGAGAAGTTTTTAAATGGCCATATACCAGCATGGCGATTTTATTAGATGTTACTAGATTTTATAACCAAAGTATGTCCCCGAAACTCTTTCAATAAATTATCGCATCAGCTGTTTCGTTAAATGAACACCGCGCGTTCAGGAATATGGACTCAAATAATTATGATCGGTTAACAAACAGGGCGTTATGCAACAGCACGCAACCACGGACCTAACGCCACTGGCAACTGATACATAGGGCCAAGTTAATTTCTTCCATTATTTGGAGAAAATTAGTAACACCTGTGTGGAAAATGGTGTTCTATATTTTGAAATGCACTGAACTACTCGTTTGAATTATCTGCCAAAGAATGGGGACAAAAGATACTTTTAGTCAATAACTCGAACGTGCGTATATAATAGAGCGCCCTGCAGCACAGTCAGTGTCACTGTGTGCAGACAGCGAAGCATGGAGAAACGATTGAGAGAGGGCTACATAAGGTACCGTACATGTATTTCGGCCTTTGCTGAAAATCAGTTAACTCTAAAATTCACCAACCATACCACAGTAAGCTATAATTTAAAATAGTTATCTATAGCAAAACGTTATACATACCTGTTAAATATATCAGAGGGCACGCTGTGATAATGAAGAACGAAAAACACAAGTGAATATATACACTTCCCTCATGCTGAACTCATTTTGGGTAACTGAGATCGGTAATACGTCCGCATTGCGCTGAGCTCAGGTCTGCTTTTGTAGCCATGTGTGCATATGCAGCCCGCATGTTGAGGTTCTGAATGGTCAAATCTCCATGCGCGGCATTCCAATATTATGATCTGTAGATTTTGTCTTGTTTTTCCAATTCAAATCAGTTCGCCTGGATGTTGTAGAAGATAAAAAATCCCCATATTATATGTCTGTCAGTCAAAACGAACTCAACCATATATTCACAATAACAATGACCTCTCCTCTGAGCGCCAATCCAATCACACGTGCCCCTTCTTGAGATATATACTCGGACCGGCAACGAATCAGAAGCCTTTGCGAAAAGCTCGTCAATCGACATTTCCTAGCAAGGCCAATACAGAATGTGACTATTTAAATTGGTGTGCGAGAAATGAACACCCAGCGAAAGAAGCTTTGATTTCGGCGTGGGTGATGTCAGATGTCATAACAACATTTAAGATCCGACGGATAGACATGTGGATTGGTCGTCGACATTCATGGAGATGTAAACCATCTCCGGGAAAAGGGGGTTACGCCCGCTGTACTCGTATGCCTGGGGAAATGGGCACAGCGAAATCTCTGCCGAGATATGACTTACTGGGTTAGCGCAGATGGCCACAGTCTACATGTAGTTCGTGGGCGATAGTTTTCGGGTTATTATTTTCTGAGTTTCCTCTATCCACGTACCGGACAGGGGAGGGCACAGGGATTGATTCCGCGTACCAGGCAGTAGACGGCCAGGAGACTGACTTCTAGTACCAGGCAAGAATCGTCCAGAAATTGACCACGTGAGAGGCAGTAGACAACCCAGAGATCGACTTCTCGTACGAGGTAGTAGACGGTCTAGAAATTGATCACGTACCAGGTGATAGACGGCCCAGAGATTGACCATGTACCAGGCAGTAGACGGTCCATGGATTGACTGCATACCAGGCAGTAGACGGCCCAGAGATTGACTCCACGTACCAGACAATATAGACGGCACAGAGATTGACCACGTGTAGAAAGTGCACGGCCCAGAGATTGATTCTAGCACCAGGCTATAGACGCCCAGCTATTGACAACTTAACCGGCAGTAGACGGTCCAGAGATCGACTTCCCGTACCGGGCAGTTGACGGCCCAGACATTGACCACGTACCAGGCAGTAGACGACCCAGACATTAACCACGTACCGGGCAGTAAATTGTCTAGGGATTGACCACGTACCAGGCAGTAGACTGCCAAGCGACTGACCACGTACCAGGCAATAGAAGGTCCAGACATCGACCACGTACCAGGAAGTAGACGGCCCAGAGATTGACCACGTACCAGGCAGTAGACACTCCAGAGATTGACTCCTCGTACCAGGCAATAGACGGCCCAGAGATTAACTCCAAGAACCAGACAGTAAAGGTCCAGATATTGACTCCACGACCCAAATGGTAGACGGTCAAGTTATTGGCCTCGTACCAGGCAGTAGACGGTCCAGCGATTGACTCCACGTATCAGGCAATATACGGCCCAGAGATTGACTGTACATACCAGGCAGTGGGCGGTCAGGAGATTGACTCCACGTACCAGGCGGTAGACGGGTCAGAGATTGATCACGTACCACGTATAGATGGCCCAGAGTTTGACCACGTACCAGACAATAGACGGCCAAGTGATAGACCTCGTACCAGGCAGTACACGTCCCAGAGATTGACCACGTATCAGGCAGTATACGCCCAGAGATTGACTCTACAGGTAGTAGACGGTCCCGAGATTGATTCCACGTACCAGGCGGTAGAAGGCCCAGAGATTCACTCCAAGAACCAGGCAGTAGACGTTCCAAAGATTGACTCCTCGTACCAAGCAGTAGACGGCACATAGATTTACTCCAAGAACCAGGCAGTACACAGCCCAGAGAGCACACTACGTTTTCACAACGTTGTGACAAGGATGTAGTTTGGTTAGGTCGGATACAACGTAATTTATACGTTGCTACAACGTAAAAATTAGACATCATGATTGCACGTTCTGACAACGTTGGTATCATCCGTTACAGAAAGGTTGTGGTTTGGTTAAGTCAGATACACTCTAACAGAAACTTTGCAGCAACGTAATGAATGAAACGTTGCTGTAACGTTGTGAGAACTTAGCGTGTTAACTTCCATGGGAGATAACTCGACATGAATTACAGCAGCAAATTTATGTTTTTCTTATACTTTCCAGGTTTTCATCGTAAGTTTGCATAAGACATCAGGTACAAATTATTTAAAATATGCATGAAGGAAAGAGGCGAGTGCCTGCAAAGTTTCAATCTCTGAGGATTCACGCTAGATTTTATAGGACGTCCCATGGCGGGTCAAGGTCAGCATAACATTCTTATCCCTTCATAATGCTGAACACACAGCAAGTATGAATGAACTAAAGCTGGTTCGTTGTTGGCAAATTTGTGAGAATGCTGAATATAAGTTTTTATTTAGCCCTACAACACAGATGTTGCCCAGAACTCTACACATAAGAGTTAAGAAGCAAGCAAGGTTTTTGAAAGCCATGTCCTCCAGGTGTTACCGCTGAATATACTGTTACGCACTACCACAACGTTGTACAATGGTTGTAGGAACGTTATGTTGCAACGTTATCTCCGACATTGTCGCAACATTTCTGGGAGTCTACAGAATCACGTTTTCACAACCTTGTAACAACGAACGTACAATGTTGTGATAACGTTGTCACAACGTAAATGTGCTAGATGGGTACGTACCAGCCCATAGACGGTCCAGAAATTGACTCCACGTACCAGGCATTAAACGGCACAGATATTGACCAGGCACCAGGTATTAGACGGCTAAGAGATTGACTCCATGTACCAGACAATAGACGACACAGAGATTGATCACGTACCAGGCAGTAGACGACCCTGAGATTAACTCCACGTACCAGGCAATAGACGGCCCGGAAACTGAAAACGCACCAGGCAATAGATGGCCCAGAGATTCACTCTTAGTACCAGGCAGTAGACGGCCCAGAGATAGACTCCATGTAACAAGAACTAGACGGTCCAGAGATTTACACCTAGAATCCGGCAATAGACGATCCAGAGATTGATTCACGAATCAGGCAATAGACGGTACAGAGATTGATTGCAAGGACGACAAAGTAGACGGTCCAGAGATTGACTCCACGAGCCAGGCAATAGACGGCCAAGAGATTGACCACGTACCAGGCAATAGACGGCCCAGCGATTGACTCTGCTTACCAGGCAGTAGACGGCCAAGATATTGACTCCACGTACCAGACAGTAGACGGCGCAGAGGTTGACTGAAAGGACGACACAGAAGACGGTCCAGAGATTGATTTCACGAAACAGGCAGTACACGGCACAGAGATTGACCATCCAGCTAGCAAACTACGTAATCACAACATTGTGACAAGGTTGTAGTTTGGTTAGGTCGGATACAACGTAATTTATACGTTGCTACAACGTAGAAAGTAGACATGATGATGCACGATCTGACAACTATCCGTAATCTGAACGTTGTATATCAGTTTTTCTGAACGTTGCACTACAACGTTGTACTGACGTTGTATATACGTTACAGAAAGGTTGTAATATGGTTAGGTCAGGTACAACCTAACAGAAACTTTGCAGCAACACAATAATTGCTCTTCACTTCTAAATGGAACGTTGCTGCAACGTTGTGAGAACGTTGTGTGTTAACTTCCATGGGAGACAACTCGGCATGAATTTAAGCAGCAAACTGATGTTTTCCTTTTTCTTTCCAGGTTTTCATCATAAGTGTACATAAGAATTCAGGTACAAATTATTTAAAATATGCAGGAAAGAAAGAGGCGAGTTCCTGCAAAGTTTCAATCTCTGAGGATTCACGTTGGATTTTATAGGACGTCCCATGACGGGTCAAGGTCAGCATAACATTCTTATCCCTTCATGATGCTGAAACACAGAAAGTATGAATGAACTAAAGCTGCTTCGTTGTTGGCAAATTTGTGGGAATGCTGAATATAAGTTTTTATTTAGGCCTGAAAAACAGATGCCTCCCAGAACTCTACACATAAAAGCTTAGAAGCCACGTCTTCCAGTTGTTGCCGCTGAACATACTGTTACGCACTGCCACAACTCTGTACAATGGTTGTAGGAACGTTATGTTGCAACGTTATCTTCAACGTTGTAGCAACATTTCTGGGAGTCTACAGAATCACAACGTTGTAACAACGAAAGCACAATGTTGTAATAGCGTCAGAAAGTAAATGTGCTAGCTGGGCACGTACCAGCCAACGGTCCAGAGATTGACCACCCAGCTAGCACACTACGTAATCACAACGTTGTGACAAGGTTTTAGTTTGGTTAGGTCGGATACAACGTAATTTATACGTTGCTATAACGTAAAAAGTAGACATGATGATTGCACAATCTGACAACGTTGGTAGTATTTGAATCGGAACGTTTTATATCAGTGTTTATGAAACGTTGCGCTACAATGTTGTACTGACGTTGTATACACGTCACAGAAAGGCTGTAATTTGGTTAGGTCAGATACAACCTAACAGAAACTTTGCAACAACGTAATATTTGGTATTCACTTCTAAATGGAGCGTTGCTGCAACGTTGTGAGCACGTTGTATGTTAACTTCTATGGGAGATAACTCGGCATGATTATATATTTGCTTATAATTTCCAGGATTTCGTCGTAAGTTTACAAAAGACTTCAGGTACAAATTATTTAAAATATGCATGAAGGAAAGAGGCGAGTCCCTGCAAAGTTTCAATCTCTGAGGATTCACGTTGGATTTTATAGGACGTTCCATGACGGTACAAGGTCAACATAACTTTCTTATCCCAACATAGTGTATGAATGAACTAAAGCTGGTTCGTCATTGGCAAATTTGTGAGAATGCGGAATAAAAGTTTTTATTTAGCCCTAAAAACAGATGCTTATCAGAACTCTACACATGAGAGTTTAGATTTTGAAAGCCGCGTCTTCCAGTTGTTGCCGCTGAACATACTGTTACGCACTGCCTCAACGTTGTACAATTGTTGTAGGAACGTTGTGTTGCAACGTTATCTACAACGTTGCAGCAACATTTCTGAGAGTCTACAGAATCACGTTTTCACAACGTTGTAACAACGAAAGTACAATGTTGTAATAACGTTGTGAAAACGTAAATTTGCTATCTGGGCCCGTACCAGCCAATAGACGGTCCAGAGATTGATTCCACGTACGGTACCAGACAATAAACCTCACAGAGATTGACCAGGTACCAGGCAGTAGACGGACCAGAGATTGACTCCACGTAACAAGAAGTAGACGGCACAGAGACTGACATCACATGGCAAGCAATAGACGACACAGCGATTGATCACGTACCAGGCAGTAGACGGACCAGAAATTGATTCCACGTAACAAGAGGTAGACTGTCCAGAGATTGACACGACATGCCAAGCAATAGACGACACAGAGATTGATCACGTACCAGGCAGTAGACGGCCCAGAGATTTACTTCACTTATCAGGCAATAGACCGCCAAGAAATTGGCTTTAGCGTCAGACAATAGAAGGCCCAGAGATCGACTCCTCGTACCAGGCAGTAGACGGCCTAGAGATCGACTCCCCGTGGGGCTTCCGGGGATTGACCTGGGATGTCGTTGTGCACACCGCAGGTCATTGTAAGAATGCCTCAGCTCCTCAGACCTCTTGTCGTAAGAGGCGACTAACTGAGGCACCCGTGGGGTTCTCGGGTGTGAGAAGAAATAGGACCCCACACGTGGGGTTCCTGGGTGTAAAAAGGAATAGGGCCCTACCCGCGGGGTACCCGGGTGTGAAACGGAATAGGACCCAACGTCGTGAAAATATTGAAATATAGTTGAAAGCGACGATAAATCATATTCACTTACTTATCCCTTCACGAACTAGGCAGTATATGACCCAGAGGTCGACTCCACGTACCAAGTAATAGATGACAGAGAGATTGACTTCACATAACAGGCAGTAGATGGCCCAGAGATTGGCTCCATGTACCAGGCCGTAGACGTAGCTGGACTGCTGTTTAGTAAGAAGCGTATATTCTTATTGTCTGAATGCCACAGTAGCCTGTAATATTGGACCCGCCTGACGTTACGGTAACAGTGTAATCCAGATCAATTTCGTACCGGTTGGCAGATTTTTGATCCATGCCAGCTGAGACTGAGCGAAGCTCTTCAGTCGTATAGTTAATGAGCCAATGAGGAATCTCGTTCTAATTCAAATAACTGATGTCATTTACAACCAACCAGAGTTGGTAGACTTTTGAATACACGCCTTGCCGGTCGTCTAAAAATAACAAAAACCGCCATGTTTCCTTCCCAGATTGCAATGCGAACCACGAGTAAACTTTTGACTCACGCATGCTGTAAGTATAGGCACGAACTGAAAATTGATGAGAAAAGGTATTTCAAAGGATTTTTTTGACATGATTTCTTCAGACTTCTTTCACACTAGAACAGTTCATTCATATTTCAGGTCCCTGTCGGCCTCTGACACTTATGACGGTGCTTTTCTCGAGTCCCAGGTTGAAGGCATTGCTGTGTCTGAATCTTGCTCCTGAAAAGGGGGCAATAACTCTTCTTTTTGCCACTTTCAGACGACCGACAAGTCGTGTATTCTTCACCATAGATAAACAGATCAAGGTGGCAATAGAACCGCTCAACAAAGTTGATTCGAAAGCTTTTTCAAAAAACGGACTACCTTTCGAAATTCATTCCTGTCAGCAAAAGTGACTTTTCTTTATTTATTTTCCAAATTCTGCCACAACGTTGCTTCCGCCAGAATATCAACAACGTGACACGTGACAGATGGAAGTGGACCTTAAGGATTTTTGGAAGCTTTCACATCGGAAAAGAACACCAATGAAGCGGAGATATTTCCAACAGGAAATCTGAGGCAAACTTTAACCAGAAAGACTGTTTTATTGAAGAAGTTGGATAATCAGGTCGTTTGCCGCTGCACAACTGGCATTGCGTGTTGCAGAAAATCCCAATTCGATAAAGAATCGTGAGCGACCAATCGGACTGTATTGTTTAAGCCCGCGTTGGATATTTTGGCGAAAGTAACATCATGCGGATTAAGAGAGTGAGTGAGGAAGTGGGTGAGTGAGGAAGTGAGAGAGAAAGTGAGTTTATGAAAGGTTGAGTGAGTGAGGAAGTTACTGCGTGAGTGAGTGAGTGGGATGATACGCCCATAAACTGCTTGTTTCACTCACGAACGCGACGTTAAACCTTTATTCTCTCTTTCTCTCTCTACTTGTTTCACCTACGTCTCTACTCTCCTTGTCCCCCCGCTGATTCACGCCGCATATTTCGCGCCTCTTGGCTGTTAGGGGGCGCTCTGCACAGGCCAACCGCTGATGGCCAATGAATGTCACGCTTAAGGAAAAGTCTTGGTCTGCTTTGTTGATCACGGCAACCATCATCCGGGCATCCGCAAAATTTTCGCTCAGTGGGTGAGAGATCTTTCGGCCAATCACCATAAACTGTTTCCATCAAAAGACGGCCCTAAGCTGCACAGATTAGTCTCTCGGTAACAGTACCAAACTACCCGACGTATATGACATCTACCGAGTGATAACTGTGTGAAAAAACGCGAGAAACTAGTGAACTATTTCTTCACAATCAACTGTCAAACGTTCACATGTCATTAACGGCAAAAATAATAATAACGGCAAAACAACTCATAATTATTTTAATGTCTGGGTTAAGAGTGAATAGATTTTTGGATAACTTCCTCCGTTGTCGTTATATTTAGTAAGGTTCCTCAACTGAATGCAAAAATTTGTTCACTAATCCCTTCAAATAATTAACACAGCCGCTATTTTTTTTTAAATCCCACTGTTAAGATCACGCTTCATCGCCATGAGTATATAAGGCGATCAAGTTGCCTACATTAGTAACGTGACTAAACCGTTCAAGTGTGTCAGATTTTGAATTGAATGTTGACCTAATATTAAAGAAAAAGTTCCTTGGAGCGATGAGGTGCATGACTTTTGAAAGTGTAGGTGTGACATAATTTTTATCACGAGAAGTAGTTAGCCAATCGCGGTTAGTATGAGGAATCTGGTTACCTTCGAGCTATTTACGGCCCGGTGATTGGATAACCAGATAAAGCGCCCTCTAACGAGCAAGAGGCGCGAAATACGCGGTGTGAATCAGCGGGGGAACAAGGAGAGCAGGGACGTAAGTGAAACAAGCGGTTTATGAGCGTAGTGGAATGAGTGAGTGAGGAAGTGGGTGAGTGAGGAAGTTAATAAGGAAGTGAGTGGGTAAGTGAATGATTGAGAGAGAGAGAGAGAGAGAGAGAGAGAGAGGGAGAGGAAAGCGACATCGTGCGGATACATTTTGTGTGCTTGTGTGAGGAAGTGTGTGAGTGATGAAGTGAGAAAGTGAGTAAGTGAACGATTGAGTGCGTGCATGATTGAGGAATTGAGCGAGTGAGTGATAAACCAAGAGATGAGAGAGTATGTTACTAAATTATTATATTATTTTCTATTCTATGCTTTTAATGTAACAGTAGAAAAACTCTTATAATCTGCCTCAGTGTTTATGTCACAGACATACATGTGAGTAGACTTTCAAAACCACGTGATTCCTTGTCAGGATATAATGGTTGATAACATTCATACACATTTTTTGAAAACATCTCGTCAATTCCGAAAACCTAAAATAGTATTGACTATGGTGAAGATAGCCGCACAGTCACATCTACATATCCACATACCCATCTTTTATACACATCTATATATTCACACTCACAGCAACATCTACATATCCACATCTGTATATCCACATTCACATACCCAATATACGCATCCACATAAATATCCATACTAATGTGAAAGTTTGTCAGTTACTTGCCGAAGGGCGGTGGTTCTCTCCGGGTACTCCGGCTTCCTCCACCAACCAAACTGACTGTCACCATATGAGTGAAACAAACTTGAGTGTGACATTAAGCCAAATTCCCTCCCTCCCTTCCATACTATTAAAAGAGCCGACCTGAAACGCCCCTCTCGTTGACAGCCTTGCACGTGGTTTAGAGCCACCAAACTTGATACACATATACTACACCTACATGATGATACCTTCCAAGCGTCAGATTCGACATTCAGTAGCTAGTCATCGTCCAAAATGTATTTCTCCAGGTTCTGGGTATGTAAATACGAATGAGTCACCAAACTTGGTACACATATACTACGAGACAATACCTGCATGATGACACCATATAAGCGTCAGATTCGACGTTCAGTAGCTAGACATCGTCCAAATTATTTTTTCCATATGTTCTGAGTATATAAATAAGATTGGCCATATGGAACAATTGGATAGTGTACATGTACAGAGGCTGTACGTATTATATACATACTAGCTAAATACTAAGCATCAGATCCTAAATTCAGTAGCTAACCATTGTCCATAAATAATTCAGTAGCTAACCATTGTCCATAAATAATTCCTGTGTCTACATACAAATTACCTGCATAGAATGCTTGATGGATATTTGGGCTACGTTACCAAATGTTGTCGAAGCTTTTCGGGTGCCAATTCTCACAGATAGCGTCCGTTGACACCCTTTCAAGTGGTTTAGACCTACCAAATCTGGTACATATGTACTACGGAAAAAAATACCTAGATAATGGTACCGTTAGTTCCACGATCTACCGCTAGGGTGCGAATAGGTAACCGCCATCTGAATAGTCGAATATTTTGTTATATTATTTTTATAAAATAAAGCTAAAATATTACAATATTACATAGGCAACTGGTGATTGGTCACAAGCCTATACCAGGGAACTGAACTTGACCTATTTTTTCAAGGTCATATACTCTTTATTATGATATAACATGAAGCCTATAGCTAGGCTTTCCAAATTAATACCATGTATACATCTGGCGATGGCCTTCACTTGCTGAACAGCCTAGAGTAATATTTCTGCCTTATTTCCACGAGAGAAATATTTTGATGCTCATGATTAGATTCGGTGGCTAGATTGCATTTTCCCAATGTTCGCGATTTCTATGTACATGATTCGCACTTAAGGATGTCCGTTGGTGGGTTTTGACTTTGACAGCCATTTTGCCTGTTTTTCTATTGAGTTATCTCCCTTCCCTAGGTTAAGAGATGGGGATTTCCTTTAAAAGCCTTCTAGCCGAGAATTTTGCACACCAACATCCATCCAATTTGCGAAATTTCGATAGACATTGTGATTATCTGCAAACAGTTAGAATATAAGAAAAAGTTAAATACTATTTGTATGAATTTTTCATGAATATGCTTCAAAAAATAGGGCTATTCCCTATGCCTTCTGGGTTATCAAATTGAGCATGGGTCAGTCCACTTAATGTTGCCTACAGCTAAAAAATGCACATCAACATATATTTTTTTCTTTGTTTTTCCTCATATTACACAATTATGAATGTAACAACACACATTATTCAAAAAGTTAATTACTTTGATTTACCACCAGCGGACATCCTTAATTTGATATGTACAAACGACTTGTGTCCGAGTATAAAACACTAGGAAATCAATAATTATGCGGTCGACCATCAAAGAAAAAGAATGACTGGACTATCGCCTAAAACGCAAGATATGAAAGATCTGTCAGAACTGCTCCGAATACATTACATTCTGGGTCGATTATAATGCTGATTTTAAAGCTTTTTAACCAATTCTTTCACTCCTATCAGCAAAAAATTGTTTCTCACAAAATATATTAGTTCTTTGCACTCGAGGAAAAGAACCTGGACGAAAACTCAAATTTCTGAGCTTCTCGGGTGCTATTTTTAAAGGGGATCTCAAACGATCTAGACTCACGTTTTGGTGTGGAAAATACTCACAATTCTGAGTAAGATGCCGTTTATCGCATGTGAATACTTCAAACGGTTGCTGAGATATTGAAGTACCCATTATGCCATAATTCTGTACAATGACTTATTGTGATCCCAGTTTTTATGGCCCCTTATCTCGCATTGGCACCGTGACTTTATGGTTAAACACTCCGCTGGACGATGAAAGCTCATTGGATTGGCTGATTCATATTTATATTATCTTGGCGGGTTGGTGATTCCAATCTTTCCAGTAATGGCCTACAAGGCGAACATTGAAGGGTACGTTTTTTTGATTGATATGAAGATTCTTCCAGTTTGGATCAATAGCCATTGAGCGATGACATCGCTAAATGATAACGACATATGCAGTCCAACAGTCTAGCTTGTTAAGACTGGCAATTATATAAACTGCCATTCTGTGTAAGAACATAATTCCCGGAGGTTCTAAATCAATTCCAGTTCTAACTGGATAATCTGTATCGATTATATATATATATATATCTAACTGCAGAAGAAAATACTTCAGTTAGTCGCCACAACAGACTACACTTCTCACTGCTCCCAGAGTATAACCGTGCTGGATTCCTGATCAGTATGCATTAGAGTGACAGACTGCAACACATTTCTCTAAAAGGAGCAGCGATTGGATAATGTGGTTGTTTCGAATTTGTTTGCTAATTTTATTGCTAATTTTATGCTTCATATACAAGAATTAATATTATAAAATTTTCGTTTTTACCACGTGTCATTCGCCTTTACAACAATTTCACGGTGGATACATCCACTGACATTTTTAAATCAGCCGCTGTTTTTAAAACACTCATATCTCGACACTTTCACAACCCAGAATGAAAACAGTTTTACTGATTTAGAATGTTTTATTGTCATAATATTTTGCAGTGGTGTTATACATTTGTATAAAGCATAAGTATCCTTTTAAGTAACTTATTATATGAATCTTAAACACTTGCTAAATCAGCATATATATTTAAATACGTTCTTTTTATATATATACTAATGCCATTTAGAAAGTAGATAACATTTATATCCAATTATTTTTTGGATGGCACTTTCTCAGTAAAGCGCAAATATTTGTGCTGCATGGGTCAGTCCCGTGCGAGACTCGAACCCGCGTCCTCAGACGCGGGACTGACCCATCCAGCACTAGTATTGATGCTTTACTCAGAAAGTGTCATCCTAAAAATAATTGGATATAAACGTTCTTTTTACTAATTGCACTGTATATATTGTTTTATGGAGCCTATTATTGGACCTCGTGTCTGTTGGTTCTTTATGGAAATAACATGTCGTTATCCGAAGCTTGCGATTTGCGATTTCAGCCCGATATCAAAGGAAGTCCAGCCAGCCATGAAATTCAAAGGAGACAAAAGTTGAAACACCGCACTGGATTGGCGTAATGAGTAGAGATTGTCAACGCAAGGTATTGACATACGATGGTAGGGAGCTCGTTCAGCTGTCTCCTCTCCAGCGATTGGTCATTTGATGAATAGACTGTTGAACTGTCTGTCAACTCAACGTACCGTATTGACAAACAGTGGCTGTGAGCTGTTTCAGCTCTCTCGATTCCCTCTTGCCATTGGCCATTCAACCCGCGCCATTATGGATTAAGACGAGCTTTCTCATTGGTTCACTATTTATATGAGCCATCCATATCTTCATACACAACCGGCTCAGTTGACCCCTGGCATAGCACGGTCTCGTTTTCTCGTGTTAGACGTTAACACGGCAAATGTTTATAAAAAAAAAGACAAACTTCTTAGCTATACTCCACGTGAACAGAGTATAGCTCAGAAGTTTGTCTATTTCTATAATCGATGAACCCTCGTATATGTCTATAACAGTTTATCATGGAAAATGTTGTTGTTGTTGTTGTTGTTGTTGTTGGATCACCCAGTCACTGGCCTTTCCGCCAGGCCGGTCCAATACTATGGGGTAGCGTAATGAGCTGGCAAAAGGCACTTACTGATTGGTTCAATTTGGAGAAACTCCTGGAGCTATTCATTTTCATAACTACTATGCGTAACTAACCAAACCAAGCCGAGAAAAGATGTACCTATAAGCTTTGAATTCTGTATCAGTGTTTCATGACATATTTATGGCTTCTATCTGCACTGGCCTGTTAACTGATATTCAAGTTACAGTCTGTGGTTGAATCAAACCAAGCCCTGTTTTCTTGGCTTGCCAGTTAGATATACATTGACTCGCCAGGCCGGATTATTATACCTGGTTATAGATGCATTCAGAATGATATACCCAAAATAAGATTCAGTTAGAATGCAATACTAACGTTCGGAACTCTTGATAACTTTATTTATCAGTCAATCCCGGGGATGAATATCCCAATGACATTTTCATAAAGATATGAAATATCGGTAGTTTTTTCCCAACTGTTTCGAGATTTGAGTTCACGGAGAGGTGACATGTGTCTGCGGGATTAGGTAGATATACACAACTCCGCTCGATAAGTCTGGCTTTGAGATCTAAGAAATCCACTCGCTAGACAGTTTGCCTGATTCAATACTTAAGGGATTTCCCTTAAGACCCTGACTTTACACGAGAAACACGTGAGGAATGCCGGGAAAAATTAGAAATAATTCTTCCTTAAACTGATTTCGGTTCAATGTCAGCCGAAGGAAACGATTTAGGACTTCTTACAGGGTGACCTTTGACATCGGGCCAGACTTCTGTCGTTTAAAGTGACAATGTGGGACGGATTACATAAACACGTGCCGTAAAAATAAACAGGTTCTATATATACATGTACTTGTATACATACAGTTGTTAGAGAGAACTGTACGACATTCTTGTTTATATTGAGAAAGATCCAAAGGTCAATCTCATAAGCTCATCACACAATGACAAAAGGATGAAAAACTCGAAACATTTTATGCACATATATTAGTTGAAATTTGGCGATAGAATAGTTTGAATTGACAAGAGATTCGTTATTTTTAAAATAAGCCCACAGTGTATATTTATAGGATGTAACAAAACTGGAGGTATTGAGAAGAAAGCCCAAGTAGGTTTAATCGAATCTCATAACGCAAAGTTGAAATAACAATATTAATCGTTCAAGGTCTTATCTACACAGGCTGATTGGACAAACTAGTCGTCCAAGATAAAGTGATTCCACTCAAGTTGAACTGGCACAACTCGAGTGGAATTCTTTTCACTTGAGTAGGATGAATTTCCAACCTTACTTGGGTGAAATTTCACTTATGTATTTTTAAGCTATAACCAGGTGTTCCTATGAAGAATGACATAATTCAATTTGAGCATTACATACCGGTACATAATATAATTATCGAAATACCAGCTTTAATTTCTTTGCCAACAAGCTTTTGTACACTTTCCATATACCATCCGAAGTCGGTCACAGGTTAATAGATTTGGTGGGATGGTATTTTAATGGGGTTGTCACCGTCAAATAAGAGACTTATATACAGCTATATTAGATCTCGCATTCCACACTGAATTAACTATCTTTTTCAAATATATCCCGGCGTGTAATTTCTATACGTATACCTACTTCATTGATAGCTATCAAAGCGTTTCCTCACAACGTATTTGGTTATGAGGTTATTTGTGTCGAATAATTTTATTAGTATTATTTATTTATTTTCTCCTCGTGTGTCAAATACTATGAACAGAGAATGGAATTTTCAAGAAATTTTAACAACACGATACTGGAGAGCAAATTATATGTTTGTCGGTTAAACTGGTTTTGCTTTAAATACCGTAGTTTGTAAAAACCCGTTTCTAAAGATACATTTCAATGTTGAATGTTACGGCAATGAAAACATCTAATTTAGCAAATAACCTGTAATTCCACTGTCCCAGTTCTGCTTAAAACTGTCTGTCCGATATAAGAAAGTTCACTTGGGAGGCGAAATCCCTCTCCCCCGATCCTAAGTGAACTTTCCTGGATAGTTCCGAGAGGAACAATAAATAAGCCCTGAAACTTCGCGGATTAAGGATACTGAGCTCTCCTGCACAGACTTTTACACATTCTCTCGAATTTGTCTTTATACAGCTAGAAGTATGCCTCATAGCTATGGTAATGTATATATTTGTTGAAAGCGCTTTTCTTGAGGATTCCAAATAAATCTGTTCACTGTAAATCTGTAGGTTGTGGAGATGTTCGGATTTAAAACAAAATAATTTGAAATTTAATTTTAGTTTTTTTAAATGGCTATTTTCAAATAAAATATATTTAACTTGGCATCAGTACACAATTAATCACTTCCGGGTCGGTGCCCACGATCTACATTGTTTAGAAATTTGAGAGCAGATCTTTATGGATTTTATGAGCTGCGATTTTTCAGCATTTCTCATACATTTGATATTTCAACTTGCAGATGAGTCTTCAAACTGTACTTCCTGGTGTTGATTTGGGCCACTTTGAAAAAAGCATGGTGTATGAAGACATGATCAGTGAAGGGTGAGAAGGCTCCCTGTTTACAAATCGAATGACATTCTGTAGCACCAATCAGCTGTCAGTGGCGGTAATTTGAAATTTCCATGGTCAACATCTGTCAAGACTTCCACTGGTAAAGTCCCACAAGGTAAATATTGACATGCCAGGTGGATTTATGCATTGTGAATTTTCTGGATTTTTGCCGATTTTTAACGCTAATACATAACAAGTAACAGAATTAATTGTGTACTGATGCCTTTCACACGACATTTTCACATTTGACCAGAGAACTTTAAATCGTCACTGTGGCTACAGTTTTTACTGGATCAGCCCAATTTTTTCCATGATGACTCCTGAACTAAGTTCAAATATTAGGGTTGTTTCAAATTTATGTTATTAAATTATTAATAAAATAAAATAAAATTTTTATTTAATTTTAATAATTTTTTTAATTATTAAAATTATTTTTTTTCTTGCTAAATGTGGTTGAAATAAATATCATACTGATAATGCTGGGTAACATCTCTTGTATTGTTATGCCATTTCTGCGACAAAATTGAGACCTTTTGGAGCAAATATAGGCAAAAATGACTGATTTGTCAGTACTAGGGCCAAATAGTCAATGCCAAATATGACGAGGTTCATTTAACACAGCTGGTAATTATGAGCAAATGAACTTTCAAGATACAATAAAATGTAAATGGAAGAAAGGAGATTCACATAGATACAATTACATGCTTTTTTTCAAAATCGCGACCTCAGTTCAAATCTTCAATGCTTCAAATCATTTATGCATTGATTCACTTTATATCAGTCTAAAACCACATGAAATTAATACTAATTATATCACCTGTAAAAACTCAGATGTTTGTTCCACACACAAAGAATTTCCAAAATGCCTTTTGCATTTGTAACTTTAATGAGACAAATAAAATCTGATTAACTGAGTCAACAGTTAATCTGACTGGTGAGGGTTTCTCATTGTTGTGTGTTTATTGTCAGTCACATTTGCATCATAGCAAATACTTTCTCTTCATTCCATTTCCACTATCTCCAGGACTATAAGTATGTAATTCTCTTTCATATTCATATCAGAGATCTTGTAGGTAGCAAGAAACATGGATTACAGGCACCAAATATTAGCAAGCCCCATACAACCCTCTCCCCCCACACACACACACATCAACTCTGGGAATTTCGCACAGTGTGACTCAGAGGTATGCCTCCAACTCTGTTGGAAGATAGGCCTTTCTCACTGTAAGTTGCCACTTTAATCTTTCACCAAACAGTTAACAGTTTAAGTTAGGCAACTTCCAGCTGTCCTCATCTTTCATGGTTGTTAATGTAGCAGAGAATATACAGAATATATACAGAATATATTCCTCAATGTTATTTAGGAGTTTTCTCAGTAATAATAACTGTTTACAAGTAATATGTGCATCTTTCTAATTACTGCCAGCAAGATCTTGATGAGATGTAGATCCATCCAATTGAACTGACATATATTCTCTATATGGGAGTTGTGTATACCATAAACACCTCTGTGTTATATTTTGGTATGTGTTGTGTACACATTTGTGTATCTTGCTGTCACTTATTACAGGATTAAACATGTCTTTGGTCTTTGTATCAACATCAAATTTAAATCCCATTTGATAGATTACTGGGATGACCCACTGATTACATGGAGAAGTTAACCACTGCCATGAAGGAAATTTTTACCAAATGTAGCCTAAATGAGCAGGTTGAAAACAAATTATGTTTTGACACATTTTGAATTTAAGTTTTCTTTATTTTTAAACTTTAATTTGAATAATTTCATAAAAAATGAATTAAAATAATAAAGAAATAATTGAAAATAGTGTTTAACATATCTAGTTAATGCTTTATACTTCTTTTTATAGGCAGAAGGATTGTCGACTTGGTGCTTTTTACCAGATGGAAAAATATGTACAGGTTAGTGAGATATTGTACTTTTTACTTGTACCTCAGTCTTAAGTCATATGGGGCAAACTGAGGGGAAATTATAAAGGGGGTACCCTTGGTATATAGGCTGTAAAATCTCTATCTGTGCATAGTTTTATCTGTGCCTTCTCAAGATTGTTTGGGGATGGGTATGGTTTGTTCAGATGAGAGCATTCCTTATTTTAACAATGGTTCCATTCCTGACAGGCATCAGTACACAATTAATCACTTCCGGGTCGGTGCCCACGATCTACATTGTTTAGAAATTTGAGAGCAGATCTTTATGGATTTTATGAGCTGCGATTTTTCAGCATTTCTGATACATTTGATATTTCAACTTGCAGATGAGTCTTCAAACTGTACTTCCTGGTGTTGATTTGGGCCACTTTGAAAAAGCATGGTGGATGAAGACATGATCAGTGAAGGGTGAGAAGGCTCCCTGTTTACAAATCGAATGACATTCTGTAGCACCAATCAGCTGTCAGTGGCGGTAATTTGAAATTTCCATGGTCAACATCTGTCAAGACTTCCACTGGTAAAGTCCCACAAGGTAAATATTGACATGCCAGGTGGATTTATGCATTGTGAATTTTCTGGATTTTTGCCGATTTTTAACGCTAATACATAACGAGTAACAGAATTAATTGTGTACTGATGCCACTTATCGTAACATACATCAACATTTCCTGTAGAAGACAACTCCAACCGGAAATCCGTGTCTCATCATTTTTGGTCTAGTTCTAATTCTATTGACATTTAATGGAATATTTCTTTGCAAAATCGAGCAACTAACAGTTTTGAACTTTTGAAGTTGAATTAAATGCCAATAGAATATGAACCAAAACTGACAAGCCTGAGACACGGATTTCCTGTTGGAGTGGTCGTCTACAAGAAATGATGATGCAAGTTAGTAGTGTACAAAGCGTAAATTGAGTCTACTTTCACCCGGATGTAACTATGACGTCACAATTGGTTGTGTGTAAGCGTGTGTGTGATTGGTGGATGGGGGGTGGGACCAAGATGGCGGCCTAATGTGTGGGTGGTGGGTGCTGGGTTCAAAATGGCGGCCTGTGTGGATGGTGGGTGCTGGGTTCAAAATGGCGGCCTGTGTGGATGGTGGGTGCTGGGTTCAAAATGGCGGCCTAATGTGTGGGTGGTGGGTGCTGGGTTCAAAATGGCGGCCTGTGTGGATGGTGGGTGCTGGGTACAAGATGGCGGCCTAATGTGTGGGTGGTGGGTGCTGGGTTCAAAATGGCGGCCTGTGTGGATGGTGGGTGCTGGGTTCAAAATGGCGGCCTGTGTGGATGGTGGGTGCTGGGTTCAAAATGGCGGCCTGTGTGGATGGTGGGTGCTGGGTTCAAAATGGCGGCCTGTGTGGATGGTGGGTGCTGGGTTCAAAATGGCGGCCTGTGTGTGGATGGTGGGTGCTGGGTTCAAAATGGCGGCCTGTGTGGATGGTGGGTGCTGGGTACAAGATGGCGGCCTAATGTGTGGATGGTAGGTGCTGGGTTCAAAATGGCGGCCTGTGTGGATGGTGGGTGCTGGGTACAAGATGGCGGCCTAATGTGTGGGTGGTGGGTGTTGGGTACAAGATGGCGGATTGTAGAAAAACGTATAAGAGGAGTCGATTTTTAGGGAAGGGGTGTATTCAATCTGACTTACCTGACCTGACCTGCCTGCCTGCCTCCCTGCCTGCCTGCCTGCCTTCCTGTCTGCCTGCCTGCATTCTGCCTGTATGGAATGCATGTACTGACTTGGTTCTCGGTTTTTTCCATCACGGTTGTGCGCAGGTGTATGACGTCACTTCCGGTCTGCGTGAATCGGGCGTGACCTGGGACTATGGGATGCATGTACTGACTTGGTTCTGGGTATTTGTCATCACGGGGAGGTCACGTGATCAGTTCAAGGCCATATCCATTTTTTATCGATATGTCAACCCCACACCCAGTCCATTAGATGCTCCTTCACCTAAGCTTCACTTTGATACCTCACTCGACCTGTGGTGTGAGTGAGTGCAAGAATGTATTCATCCGCGGTGATGCAGTCATGTCTGGCGGTGATTCGGTCTCGGGAAAAAGCTTCCTTGCCCAATGCCTACGGACTTTACCGAAGATACACGGACTTTAACGAAAAGACACGGACGTACACGAAAAGACGCGAAGGTGAACGCCATTGTGGGAAACCTCCCACAGACAGGTCAGTACATGCATTTCTATGTTGTTCACGCATAATAAAAGGATTGATCTGTAATCTGTGTTGTTGTTGTTGCTCCCTTTTTTGGACTAACCCATCAGAATAGTACGTATCACGGACTACACCCGTAGAGCTACATCTGGTCTATAAAACACGTCCCTCTGGATCCCACACCTTCATTTCTACAGAGCCATGGCGGAGATCCAGCCCCATGCGACTCGCATTTTACAGTATGCCACCGTGGTGAATTCATTCACGGGTTACCGAGCAGTGGTCCGGTCCATGTTTGCAGATGGCGACGACAACGAGGGACGACGCCAGATCCTGAACGAGTTCACAGAAGCGGTCCTCCACAGAGGGCACTCGATGGACAGGCGTGCCATCACTCACCACTACTGGACTATGACAGCCATCCTTGATGCTCGCGCTATGGACCAGGAGCGCTCACGCCGGAATCAGCGCCGGCTGGTTGGCCTCATACTAGTCTGTGCCCTATTCACCCTGGCGCTGTGGTATTGACACTATAAATACGAGGGATGAGACAGAGTGTGTGTCATTCTCCCTTCGACATTTAGAGCAAGCATGTCACTACGAGCCATCCTGCCTCTTACACCCAGTGTGGGGTTATACGTCTATCAAGATAAAGTCATCCTCGTGAAAGACGATGAAGCGATTTACTGGGCGCCCGCTGACATGCTATCGAATACGGTGACGCTACAGCGTGACGGCTGGACCAAATTTAAACGGGTGTTGAGCGGTGAGTTGGACGGAGACCTCATCCACATGGACAATGCCATCTACGTATATTCCGACCCGCCCGTCCACATACGCCTGGGCCGCTACCAAGAGCCTACACAAAGTATCCTCCTAACTCCCTCTCTGTGGTCAGCCTTGGAGAAAATAGTGCCTATTGTGGACCAGTTGTTTACACCGGACGACCGATCACCCGACCAATTGGCATGGGCTCGTGCTATGGAGGACGCCCTGGCTGAACCCCATGAACAACTACATGAACCCGACGACGATGCCATTGATTACCCCGCTAGACTCAGTCAGCCCAATGACATCACCACCTGATCCTTTGATCTCACGGGGTTCTCCCTATAAATACGAGAGACAGTGAAATCTGGTACCATTCACGTACTGACAATGACGGAGCATATAGTACTGGCGTATTTCAGCTTGATCCCCGAGGTTTTCCTGCACGTGTATGCGGATAAGGTCGATATCATGGAGGAGGTGGTGGGAGACACGGACCCTACACAATCGTGCCCGGCTCACATTCGTCTGTCCCGGGAGGGCTGGACCAAATTCAAACGGGTGTTGTCTGGTGAACTGGACGGCGACCTCATCCACTTGTGTCACGATGTGTACATCCGACGCGGTCCTTTCTTTGCTCAATTGGCTCGGCTAGATGGAGGTACAGTGCATTTTACCCTTCACCCTGATCTATGGTCTGCATTGAAAGATGCCGTGGTGGATGTGGATGAAGTGCTTATCAAGCGGTCATCAGACGAGTTGGACTGGTCATTGACCATGGCCACTGTGGAAGTCCACGAAGAAAATCAGAAAGAAACTCAGGCCCAAGATATACCTGTTATAAATAAACGATAGAGCCAGGGTCCATCATCATTTTGTCACCATGAAGCGCTGGGAGAAGGTGTTGGATAACTTATACTACAGTCCCGACAGTCCGGCAGCCTATAGTGCATTGTCGGCTCTCTATCGAGCGGCCAAACCCCAGGGGGTACAACGTGCCCAAGTCCGAGATTGGCTAAGAAGACAAGACACCTATACCTTACATCGATCTGTCCGTCGCCATTTTCTACGGAACCGGGTCATCGTGGGAGGAATAGATGCCCAGTGGCAAGCGGATTTGGTGGATATGAGCGCCTTTGCCAAACACAACGATGAGAATCGGTATATCTTGACGTGCATCGATATCCTATCCAAGTATGCGTGGGTGGTACCCATCCCGACGAAAACGGGGGCAAATCTCATAGCGGCGTTCAAAGACATCTTCAAGACCGGGCGCAAACCTTTGTATTTGCAAACCGACGAAGGCACGGAATTTCTCAACAGACCGTTCCAAGCCTTTCTCAAGAAACAGAAGGTGTTTTTCTTCCATACGTACAATGAGACCAAGGCTTCCGTGGTGGAGAGGTTCAACAGGACATTCAAAGGCCGCATGTATAAATATTTCACCTATAAGAATACAAGGCGGTACATCGATGTTCTCCCGATACTGGTGAGGGGTTACAATCGAGCCTATCATCGAAGTATAGAGAGAGCCCCCATTACCGTCACCCAACGCAATGAAGCCCAAGTCCGGCGTGTCTTGTACCCCAGGCCATCGCAGCGAACGACGAAGGCGGTGTACAAGGTCGGGGACCCCGTACGGATCAGTAAAGTCAAGGGCAAGTTCGAGAAAAGTTACTTGCCCAACTGGAGCGATGAGCACTTCCTGATTAAACGGCGCCTACCCCGACAGCGGCGAGTCTATGAACTGGAAGATCTCCAAGGGGAAACGTTGCTGGGGACGCTTTACGACACGGAATTACAGCCTGTTGTAAAAACACAGCAAGACTACTACACGGTGGAGCAGATTTTGAAAACGGAACGTCGACGTGGCAAACTGTTTCATTTCGTGAAATGGCAAGGTTGGCCCAGTTCCTTCAATTCCTGGGTCGCGGCCAATCAGGTGAAACGACTATAAAACCAGACACCACTGCCGTCCTCCTTCATTCCACATCCGACCACAGTGCTATGGACCAACAGCAGCTGCCTCTGAAGACAGCGTCTCGCAAAACGCGCAAAGCGCAAGTGGTCTTTGGGGTGCTATTGCTAACCCTGCTGAGTGTGTTGTACGGAGGTGTGTTTTACGAGGTAGCCTATGTCAGTACGTTACTTAACCAACTGAGAACACCACCCATCAGTGAAACGGGTCTACAGAGAGCACCAGTCGTATCCAGCCCAGTCACCACCACCACACCCCGCGTACAAGCCACGTCGAGCTCTACACTTACACCAAGTACACCTACTACGTCTCAAGACCCACCGGATTTCATCCCTCACAGTGAACCGACGACCCACGTTGTACCCACCCCCAGCACCATCTCTGAACGTGAACAGACAACGACGACCGACGTTGTACCCACCACTACTCCAGTTCACTCGTACGAAATTTACAAGAGCGGGTTACCACGACAACGGATACACCTCAAACCATGGACCCTGGGTGGCAGCATCCCTTCACTTGCGTCATCGCAGGACCGACGGGCTCCGGCAAAACGCACTTCGTCAGGAAGCTCCTTCAACACGCGACAGCATGATCACTCCACCCATTGCCCGAGTCGTGTGGTGTTACGGAGAATGGCAGGAAGCGTATGCAGCAATGCCCCACATCACGTTCGTGGAAGGCCTACCCAACCCGGCCGATTTGGAACCCGACACCTTGGTGGTTCTGGATGATCTCATGGCGGAGACGGATGCACGGGTCACCCAACTCTTTACCAAAGGCAGCCATCATCGACGGCTAAGCATCATCTACATTGTGCAGAATCTGTTCAGTAAAAACAAAGAACATCGGAATATCAGCTTAAATGCCCACTACCTGGTGGTCTTCAAAAACCCGAGAGATACCACTCAACTGCTGCACCTGGCGAGGCAGATGTATCCCGGCCGCACACCGTTTGCGTTGGAAGCCTTCAAAGATGCGACAACCCCTCAGCATGGGTATATGCTCTTCGACCTCAAGCAAGCCACCCCCGACCACCTTCGACTACGGACCGGCATCTTTCCCGGAGAGGCCCACCACGTGTACATGCAAAAATAATGTAAACACATCCACAGTGGCTCCCCCAGCTGGGGTCTGTGTGTTTGATGATGGAGAATAATAAAAAGAAATGAATACCACAGCAGGGTTGACTTTGTCTCTGAGGTAGATAAAAAGAGCAGCGTTGTGGGTTCTGGCATTAGTTGTACAGGATGTCTGCGCGAGTACGGAAGCACGCTCCCACGCTCCGTGTATTGAAGACGGCCCCACCCGAGTTAGTCCGAACCATTGTACGCGGTGCGAACCCTGACCTTGTACGCTGTCTGTGCGATATCGGGTACAACCTGTTAAAAGGCAACGTACCACTGACTCCGGCTCAGAAGACCAAGTTGGCCAAGCATAAGACAGGTCTCCGAACCCTAGTCCACAAGCGGGTCCCTCAAACACAAAAGAAAAAGGTGTTACAGAAAGGCGGCTTTCTCGGGGCCATCTTAGCACTGTTGGCCGCTTCCGTGTTGGGTCCAGTATTGGGTGGACTCTTCGGCCGACAATGAACCACACGAAAAAAATGGTCCCCGTCGAACCACGGTTCCTTCAAAACCTCCAATCGCCCTACCCTGTCCCACCTACGGTGAAGACCATAAACACCCTCGATGGAGAGATGCAACAGATCTTACACAGACCGGGGTTAAGCGACAGTGAGAAAGTACAACGGTACAATGAGACGCTTCAACGGTACATGACGTTCATGGACCAATATAAAACCCTGTCTCCCCCAGCAACAGCACCACCACCACCACCACGTGACAGACCGCTGACCTCAGCACCGCTCCAACAGCCGGGTGAGGTAGCCCCCACAGCCCCACAGTGGGTGGAAGACGAAGTGCTGAAGAGTGTACCTGCCTCGTTCAAGAAACAAGCTGGCCTGGTATTACAATGGATGAAACAGAATCCTAACATGACTTGGAATGATAAAGGCGAACTCCTGGTACAGAATCAGGTGGTCCCTGGCACCCACATGACGGATTTAGTGAATGACCTGATGCGTAAACGCAGGTCGCACACGGATCCTCGAGGATGGGAGGTCTTCGCTCAAGGCTTGAAAGACATGTATGTACCACAGGAATTGGTGGGAACCCCCACCGCTGGGCCTTTATGCAGCGAATCCAGCAATCGCCGAGTGGCCCACTACCTTCTTGGGAATCTGAATGGGAACCGGAGTCACCCCCCAAAACACCATCACCACAACGGGCACCTTCTTTTCAGACCTTTAAAAAACCATCCTTGATCAGGACACACCACATCTCCAGAGCCGTGACACGTAGCAAGTCAACGCGACGAACACGACACCGGACACAACCGCCCAAGGCCTGGAACACCTATTAAAACCAACAGCAGCAGCAGGACAGCTCAGTCGCCATGTTTTGCCTCACCCTACCCAGTAACATTTCGCTGGATGTGTTTCCTGACAACACCTTGGCCAAGTACGTGACCCAGTTACCGCAACCGTTGCATTTACCTAGGCGCTGAGAATGTGGCATCGTGGATATCCAATACCCTTACTCGTGGTACAATGTGCGAGCCAATGAAGTGTGGTACGAGGTGACGTACGAAGGAAAAGACACCCGACTCACCCTCCCCGAAGGCCAATACGATACTCCCAAGGAGTTCATGGGTGGACTGTCAAGACTGTTGCATTATAAGGCTCTACGGGAGGTCACGAATACTTCAAGACCCATCAGAGCCAATCCCTTCAAGAATCACGTGGACTTCGATTACAACGCACACAACGACAAGGCACAGCTCATCGTCACCGCCAACGCGAGTGTCGTACTGATTACAACACATATAAGGGAAGTGGGAAGAGGTGCCGACATACTGACAGAGTCACATGACCTCACAGTATAGTCTTCCGGTTAACCTATTCTAAAGCACATACCAAGAATCTAACGATTCGTATCTCAGGTACGCTTTTATTGTACCTGTTCATGTGGCAACTTGGATGATATGACCACACGGCCCCTAGCACCGGCATAAGCGGTATTAGATACAAATCTAGAGAGCTATGATGGAATTGCTCTGACAACTCGTATATTGGTAATTGGTGAGTTGTTTCGCTGTGACAACTCGTACACTGGAAATTGGTGAGCTGTATCGCCGTCAGATGAAAATGACGGCATTTAACACAAATGACTAGTCTGTAATGCCCGATGTCGACCCAGCATCAACTTCCCACAAATGCCAACATATATCAAAGACCAAAAGGTCTGTACAGGGGGCGGGCCTCGGGGACGAAACGTCCACCAGCAGAATCTCGCCATATACAGGTAAAAATTACAACACATATAAGGGAAGTGGGAAGAGGTGCCGACATACTTGACCTATCCTATCCTGTCCTATCCTACAGCAAATGCTGGGTTTCGATCTACAGACGTTCGCTGGTCCACCGCCCACCAAGACGAGATCCCGATGGATATGAAGTCGGGTATGTACGGACTCTACGTCTACTCGGACGTGGTGGACAACCACATCGTGGGCGATATCAACACACCACTGTTACGGGTGGTGCCCATTAAAAAGACGTATGGAGATCAATTACAACACATATAAGGGAAGTGGGAAGAGGTGCCGACATACTGACTGCGTCACATGACTTCACAGAATAGTCTTCTGGTTAACCTATTTTAAAGCACATACCAAGAATCTAACGATTCGTGATATGTGTTGTATCTCAGGTACGCTTTTATTGTACCTGTTCATGTGGCAACTTGGATGATATGACCACAAGTCACCCACAGTTTCACCCACATGCTCTACCTACCCGTGCGACAAACCGACATCAACACGATGACGGTGGACACAAGAGATGACACGGGACGACCGGTGGCATTCGAACGCGGGAAAGTGGTGCTGACACTTCATTTTCGACAAGCACGTGCTCCCCACTTTGTATAATGAAGGTGCCTTACGAGTGCGATGCACGCAGCTATATGGACTATTATGCCCAACAGGCCGGCGGTGGCCTTCCGGTCTTTAGTGGTGCACGCATGCGACGAGGACATGGACTGGGGAACATACTCGGGAGCATCGTCAAAACGTTCCTGCCCTTGGTGACGCGTGGGGTGAAAGCAATCGGCAAACAAGCGGTACGCAGTGGGCTGCAAGTCGCCGGTGATGTCTTGGGGGGTACGGCACCCAAAGAAACCTTGAAACGGCGGGCCAAAGAAGCAGGAAGCGTCTTAGTGGCCAAAGCACAACGCACCGTAGGGAATAAAAGACCTGCACCACCGAGACCACGCACCAGTCGACGACCGACCCAGCGACGACGCACATCGAAGATCCAGGATATCTTTTCTTAACCATGTCCTTGATCCACGCAGAGTCCTGCCCCTCCACCAACAGTGAATTTGATTTGTGGACCGTGCCGCCCACACAGACCAGTGCCGAACAAGGATTATTGGTGGAGCATCTCCCGCTCTCCAGCATCAACGAAACCGGGCCCATCGAGTTCACCATCAGTAATGCGGATACGGCCTATGTGGATTTAGCCCATACATACTTGTATGTGAAAGCCAAGATCGTCAATGGAGATGGCTCCAGAATCGTGGACCAAGCAACGGTGGGCCCGACGAATCTCTGGCTGAACTCGATGTTTGAACAGGTGGATATATTTCTCAGCGACAAACTCATCAGTGACTCGACCAACACGTACCCCTATCGAGCCTACATCGAGACGCTGTTGTCGCATGGGCGAGAGGCTAAAAAATCTCAACTGACAGCCGCTTTATTCTACGAGGACACAGCCCAACACATGGGCGTAGAGAACGACAATGAGGGATATAACAAACGGAAGGCTTTGACCGCGAACGGCGTCTCGGTGGATCTCATAGGTCGACTGCACGCAGGCATCTTCATGCAAGACCGGTACCATCAAAATCCGACTGATACGGGCGACTCCGACCTTCGCCTTGATGGCCACTAACGTAGACGGGCATGCAGCTGACTATAAGATTGTCATCCAAGACGCAGTCCTGTATGCCCGAAAAGTGAAACCGAATCTAGCCGTTCAATTGGGACACCTCAAAGCATTGGAAACAAAACCAGCCCAGTACCCTATCCGACGTGTGCAAATCAAAGTGTTCTCTGTGCCTGCTGAAAATATGAGCGCCACCAAAGAAAACCTGTTCCTGGGGTAACTACCCAAGCGATTGATCCTGGCCTGTGTGGAAAATACCAGTTTCAGCGGAGCCTACCCAGAGAACCCGTTTGACTTTAAACATTTCGGCATCAATTTTGTGGCCCTGCATGTGGATGGACAACAGGTCCCAGCCACGGCCTTAACACCGAACTTTGGGCGCGCGAATTTCATTCGAGCCTATCAGAGCCTGTTTACAGCCACCGGTCAAATCAACCAGGACGAAGGGAATATGATCAGTCGGGAGGACTACGGGAACGGATACACGTTGTTCTGTTTCGATCTGACCCCCACCTTAGAGAACGACCATCAGCTGGCCCTCGCCAAGCAAGGCAATTTACGGTTGGAAATCCACTTTGCACGAGCCCTCCGGAGCACCGTCAACGTGATCTGCTACGCCGAGTTTGACAACATCATTCAAGTGGACAAGGCACGCAACGTCCTGTGTGACTTCTCCACCTAACATGGATACAGACCAGATAACCACCGTGCTGGAGAATGACCCAGAGACACGTATGGTCTTTCAAGGGGTGTTCGCCCGAGATGTGTTCCCATTAGACCGTATGTATCCTGCTGCTTACGTTCTCAACACGGACCCGATGGATCGGCCCGGTCAACATTGGGTGGGCGTGTACTTGACAGAACAGCATGGTGAATACTTTGACCCGTACGGCCTGCCACCCCTCCATCCCGATTTAACAGACTTCATGGATCAAGGCACAGAGACGTGGTGTTGGAGCAGTCAAACGTTGCAAAGCCTGGCCAGTAGCGTGTGCGGACAATATCGCCTGTTTCACCTGTACCATCGATGCCGGGGAAGACCCTTATCTACCATCGTACAGATGTTTGACGAGTACCCGAAGGCCGAGGACCGCGATGTACTCGTATATGACTGGGCCGCCCATCATTTCAATGTACAAGCCCTCTGTTCTGGGCTTCAGTTTTCACGTGGTTGTTCTCACGTTGTTGTTGTTACTGAATAAAACACAAAATGAGATCTCACCAAAAAGCCCTGTCTTGTGTGTTTTCTATATGAGCATAATGCATGAAACTGGCTTTGAACACCGTATTAGCCAATCAGTGGCCTAGAATGGAGCCAAAGCTAACCCATCCATGTCCAGAAAACATTACCCGGGTGTACAAGAACCCGGATGTAGGCGCGGACGTAGGCGAAAGCATCGCAGTACCCGGATGTAGGCGCAGACGTGAGCAAAATTCTAGTACCCGTCCATTGGTTCTTTTATCGATCGCTCATTGGCTCTTTTTCTCGACCGCTGATTGGTCCAAATGGAACTGCCCATCCTTCCCAAGTTAATTTACAACCCCCTTTTTGGGTTCAAGCTCTGTATATCGGTGCCGCAACATTGTTGCCGAACCTTGCCGAAAGGGAGACCTTGGACCTGGATGTGACATTTGACCCGACATTCATCCGCGCACTGCCGGTGATGACGCGCGCGCGCGCGTGCGGCCGGAAAACCCGCGCGCGCGCTGCGGCCGGGGCGGGCCGGGGCGGGCCGGGCCAGGCCGGACCGGGCCGAGAAAAAACCCGGAGGTTGAACATCCGGATCCTACGTGTACGGGGAAAATTGGAACTCTTCTGTGTTCGAAGGTAGTTTTAGTGAAACCCGGAAGTGACGTCACAACCCACCAAACCACAACCATGAACCCCTAGTGGTGGGTTAAAACACCCCCCACGCATCCCCCAACATGCCTGCTTTCTATACTACGGCCAGACTACGCATGCGCAGACTCTTGTACACGGACGAACCATGAGTCGATACATTACAAACTCCACGAGAGCTTCAAAATAAGACCTCATACGACACCATAGGACCATTAGGGGCTCACCTACACCCCAAAACGTTCACCCCGTATGGACCTATACCTCCATAGCCATGCAGTATAGGCCTATGGGCCTATCCAGGCCTCGGTGAACTTTTTCCAAAAATTTCACCGTTTCGCTTCGAAACCCTTCCCATCGTGTTCTAAATGACAAGACGTGAAAAACAAGACCAAACAACCCATATCACAATGAACGTGTGTGAATTTCCCAGGATGGACCTATCCCTCCCAAAGCCAGCCTATGGGGCTATATACAGACCTCGTTGACTTTTCCCAAAAATTTCACCGATTCGCTCCGGGACCCCTCCCATTGTGTTTTTCTCGGCGAGACGAGAAAAACGAGACCCCACAACCCATAGTAAAGTCCAGAAAAAAAATTGACCACCCCTCCCCCATATAGCCAGTATGAGCCTATATACAGACCTTGGTGACTTTTCCCAAGAATTTCACCGATTCGCTCCGGGACCCCTCCCATCGTGTTTTTCTTGGTGAGACGAGAAAAACGAGACCCCACAACCCATAGTAAAGCTCACGAAAAAAAAATGACCATCCCCATACTCCATACAGGCATTTCCCCTTATATTGTATAATACAGCCCCCTATTGTAGGGGTAAAGTCCGTGTTCCACTTTTTATAGTTTCGGGAAAAAATCCTAATTTTACATGCACCCACCCCATTGACTTGATAGGCAGGCCCCTATAAGCCCGGGGACCGATATTAGCCCTTTTGGCCAGAGGTGATAGGGGTTTTCCCCTATTTTAGGGGTAAAGTCCGTGTTCCGCTTTTTATATTTTCGGGAAAAAATCCTAATTTTACATGCACCCACCCCATTGACTTGATAGGCAGGCCCCTATAAGCCCGGGGACCGATATTAGCCCTTTTGGCTAGAGTTGATAGGGGTTTTCCCTCATTTTAGGGGTAAAGTCCGTGTTTCGCTTTTCATTTTTCGGCAAAAATTCCTAATTTTACATGCAACCACCCATGACTGGATGCCTCTTCACGAATGCTTCACTTTGACACCTCACTCGACCCATTCGGTCCATTAGGGACCCACCCCGGTCACAAAACGTCTATTCCCCTACTCTTTTCAGGCATTCCCCGTATACATTAACATTGGAATTACAGCACATATAAGGGAAGTGGGAAGAGGTGCCGACATACTGACTGCGTCACATGACTTCACAGAATAGTCTTCTGGTAAACCTATTCTAAAGCACATATCAAGAATCTAGCGATTCGTGATATGTGTTGTATCTCAGGTACGCTTGACATGGGACTACTTTCTGTCCGCGGAGGAATACAAAGGTTACAGGTTGCCGGAACTACTTTTGACCTCCACGTGACCTTGAGCTGGTGGCGCCCCCTGGCGCCCCAGAGGTGAAAGGCGATGGAGCGTCCCCTATACCTTTAACCTGGAAAAAAGGGAACCAAGAGTTACCTCCCTGGAAAATAATAGTCGAAATGCCGGCTATATACTACTCAAGATGTAACATGGCCCCACATGTCGATATTCGATATTCTCACTGTATACCCCCCACCCCCAACGACATCGAAATCATCAAGATTGATTTCTATGGTCACCATAGGACAGGCGTTAATGGAGAATTGCTTGATAGTTGTTAAATAGGTCATTTTTTCTATCTCCAATGAAGATGATACAACATTTGGGGAGTAGAATATTTACTAGAGGACTTTATTTTTCATGAACAATGATTCCAGTTTCTTCCTAATAGGTACGAAGCAAAATATGATAAAAAATGTCTTTTTTGCGAGTATTCCCAGAAGATCGGCATTATTCCGTAGTGAACTTAAAAATACACATTCAATGTCTGAATTCACCACGTTATGACGAGAAATATTAATTTATATATATCGCAATTGCGACAATTGTGTCGTTAGCAGTTGTCAGATCGCCAGCTAATGTCACATTTGTGTCATTAACTGGCCATAAAATGTTATTCATATTTACGAACGCGATCACCGATTTAAAATTTTACAATTTTGAAACTACAAGATAAAATGTGCAGTAAATTTCAGGCTTAAGGTATAGAAATACATCTCTTTGATTGTGTTCAGTGCCATTGTCCAGCACCAAAAAAACCCCGCGATGATACTGCTATTTGCGAGAGCTTACCGATGATATATGAATCGTATTTATATGCCCAGTGGTTCCTGAGTTGGGAATGGGTGATGTATATCAGAGTGCGGGGCGAAATCATTTGTCGTCTTTTTCAAACCCAGATCATGCGATGGCACTATTAATATTGATATTATGGCAGATTGAAGCGTTTAGAAGAAAGATTATATACAATGCAGATACACTTGGCAGTACTTAAGTAGTTTAAGGTATCACATCCAGAAACTCATTACAAGTCGTGTAATGAGTTTCTGGATTGCGATAACTTAAAAGTGAACACTTCACGTTACCATTTTACTGTAATCAACACCAATTTTTATACATATGACTAACTCAGCAAGGATTCAGACGTTAATATTATCTTGGTACTCTCTTTTTTACCCGCAATAATTTTTCAACAATGCAACATATTCTTATATATTTTACGGTAATTTATATGAGTTTCAAATACTAGTCCCATAATATAATAGCTAGCTAGTTAACGGTAATTTTTCAAGTAATGAAAATATTGTGAAGACTACGACAATCTACTTATGCAGAATGTGATGCTCGATTTATACATACGCCTTAGCATGTGCATGTGTCCCGCTCTAATTTTGGCACTAATCCTATATCTACGGTGGCCCATAGGGGACATCGACTTTTTAAAAGAGTTTTCATATTTTTTTATTACTTTTACTCTTTTTCTTGTGTATTTTCTCAATTTTTCACCTATTTTCTACAAACAGATTCTAGTTTATAACATTATTTCTTTACATTTCTGTAATTTCTAGTCACGTTGTCAGAAATATCTGTATTTTATATTCACCGAAAACCAAAGAAAACTCTTGGAAACATTTACACCGCGGTGGAAACGTTTACACCGCGGAGAAAACCTTTACACCGCGGAGAAAACCTTTACACCGCGGTGGAAACCTTTACACCGCGGTGGAAACGTTTACACCGCGGAGAAAACTTTTACACCGCGGAGAAAACCTTTACACCGCGGTGGAAACCTTTACACCGCGGTGGAAACCTTTACACCGCGGTGGAAACCTTTACACCGCGGAGAAAACCTTTACACCGCGGTGGAAACCTTTACACCGCGGTGGCAGATTTTGAAATCAAAAACGAGGCCGCGCTATGTCATCAGTCAACTGAGACAGTCGCGTGGTTGTGTATGAAGATTGGGGTGGGTCTTATCTAATAGTGATCCAATGAAAATGCTCGTATTAGTTTAAAATGGTGGGGTCGAATGACCAATCACTGAACGGGAGACAGCTGGAACAGTACGTTGACACTGTCTGTTAATACAGGGGGCGTCGGAAGCAAATTCAAAGTGGTACGGCCACTATCATTGCACTTTAGGTGACATCGACTTTTTAAAAGAGTTTTCATATTTTTTTATTACTTTTCCAAATTCAAAGTGGTACGGCCACTATCATTGCACTTTAGGTGAGGATCCAGGGGCCGCCCAGGCCCCAGATGCTCCTGGGGTCTAGATCGCCGAAGAAGCGTTCTGAGCGATTTCTGGCGTCAATCAAAATCACTCTGCATTGAAGTGTATTTTTAGTTCTTTCCTAACCCTTTTACCTTGAAAACGCAATCGATGGTTTTCTGCGATGCTGAATTACAAAAAATTGTGTATAGTATAGTACTTTATCCTAGGCACATCGTGTAGAAGTAACCGAGATGATGCATCGATAATGTATACCAAATTTTACATTGAGCATTTGAACAGTGTCAGAGATAGAGATCATTAATGATTTTACATAAATTAAAGATGGTTGCCCATCCTTCCCGTCACTCAGAGGAACTAATGTGGTTATTCATTAATGCAAGTCTCTTCATTTGAATGGTATCAGAAAACATCATTAAAGATTTTGAATAAATTAAAGATGGCCGCCAAGATTTCCGCCCAATCAGAGAAACCAGATCTGTCATTCATCGTAAGTCTCTTGATGCATCAATGATGTATACCAAATTTTACACTGAGCATTCCAACGGAATCAGATATAGAGATCATTAATGATTTTGCCTAAATTAAAGATGGCCACCAAGGTTTTCAGTCAATTAGGTCCCGATTCAAAGTATCTGGATGTATCGATGATATATACCAACCTTCATGTAAAACAATTGAATGGTAACCGAGATATGTAGGCTATCATTATCGATTTCGCATGAATTAAAGATGGCCTCCAGGGTTCCCAGCTAATCAGAAAAGCCTGTTTGGTAATTCGTTGAAAGTTGCTTGATGTATCGATGATGTATATCAAATTTCGTATTGAACAGTTGAATGGTTTTCGAGATATGGATCATTATCCATTTTGCATGAAATTAAAGATGGCTGCTAAGGTTCCCACCCAATCAGGTCCCAATTCTATCTAGGCTTCTGGTCCTTGACTAGGTAAATAAACATACCAAATTTGGAATTCATCAGCGGAACAGTTTTCCGGCTATCTCGCTCACGAACGGACGTACGGACAGACGGACGTACAAGATGATGACTATACCCCATGGCCAAAATTGGCCGAGGGGTAAAGGCCGAGGGGTGCCTGATAAATTTTAAGCCTTTTGGGGTTGCAACTCATTCATAGAAAGCTCTCTGTACATGAACAACTGCACTGACAACTGCATGCCATCATCTGTCAGTCTGAAGACCGGCAAGGTTGAATTCAGTTCAATTCAGGAAATTGATCATATGCACAGTGTGCACCCAAACATTAGGAACACAGTTGTAATTAATATAGTAATATACATGTGTGGACACAAATGATTCGTGCAGAAGCTTCAGGGTAAATCATATGATGTGCAATACAATTATTTGTTAGCAAAATTGAAGGAAATGTTGTCCTTCGTTTAAGATGACACGAAATTCAAAAATCAGGGATTCCGCCCCGCCAGTTATTTCACATTATACTTCTGAAATAAAATATGGTTCATGCAAAAGCTTTAGGGTAAATCATATGATGTGGAATAGAATGATTTCATATAGCAAAATTGAAGACCCATTTTGACTGGAACGGACAAGAAGAAGAGAAACTCAGTGGTGCCACCTTCAGGCAGATGTTGCTGAAATGCAATACGGACTGGCGTCCTGTTGCAAGGAATGCGTATTCTGAATTTCGGAATAATCCAACACAGCATTAGGAAGTTATCGCTTCGAACAGATGTACACGGGAAAAAAATCTATTTTGACTCAGTGGCGCCACCTTCAGGCCGATGTTGCTGAAATGCAATACGGACTGGCCTCTTGTCGCAAGGAATGCGAATGCTGAATTTCGGAAGAATCCAACAAAGCGTTAGGAAGTTATCGCTTCGAACAGACATGCACGGACGTACACGAACATCCACGGACACAAAGAAGTAAGAACCAGTGGCGCCACCTTCAGGCAGATGTTGCTGAGATGTAATACAGACTGGCATCTTGTCGCAAGGTATGCATATTCCGAATTTCGGAAGAATCCAACAAAGCGTTAGGAAGTTATCACTTCGAACAGACGTACACGGACATTCACGGATACGAAGAAGCAAGAACTAGTGGCGCCACCTTCAAGCAGATGTTGCTGAAATGCAATACGGACTGGTGTCTTGTCGCAAGGAATGCGTATGCCGAATTTCGGAAGAATTCAACTAAGCGTTAGAAAGTTATCGCTTCGAACAGACATGCACGGACGTACACGGACATCCACATACGCAAAGAAGCAAGAACTAGTGGCGCCACCTTCAGGCAGATGTTGCTGAAATGCAGTACGGACTGGCGTCTTGCCGCAAGGAATGCATATTCCGAATTTCGAAAGAATCCAACAAGGCGTTAGGAAGTTATCGCTTCGAACAGACATGGACGGACATCCACGGACACAAAGAAGCAAGAATCATTTTAAAGTCCCCGGCCGCGTTGCGGCGGGGGACAAAAACAGACAGACAGACGGACGGACGGACAGACACAGATATTACCGATTTAATAGTATAGATAGAATTAAAAAAAATAATATAGGATGTATAGGGTTTGCGATAAAATTATATTATGGAGGGGAATTGTCCAGAAGAGAAATAAGGGGGAGGCGGAATTGTCCTCGATCCCAAGTCCCATTTTTCATACAAGGTAGGAAGCTTTCTCGATCGCACTATATAAAATTGTCCTCAATTTTGTGTAAGCCAATTGCTATATTCAACGGTCACATAAACCATCAGATGTTTTGGTTGAGCTATATTATGTTATCTGTTCCGCGTTATTTGTAAGTAATTCCATTTAAGCTAGTGATTTAGGGCGTGTGGTCATTTCAGTCCAGAGGAACAGCTAAAATAATAGCGTGTATAATACCGAACATCACGGGAATCACTCTTGATGGTAGGAATGCGGTGAGAATATCGGCGTGCACGGTCAACTAATTTCTTGTCAGAGTCCCGGTGTGGAGGATAAGAATGTTCGGTGGTTAAAAGTGTCCGGCTCCTATATCTTCTAACCCAGCTAGGACATTTTCTCCACATAGGGGACAAGTGTCCGTCCTTGTAGAAAAGGATATGAAAAGGGACACTAATCACCTTCCATTACACCGGCATTTCCCGCACCACGACGGCATATTATTTCAGAATTGCTCGCCTATTCTTTTATTGCTGTAGCGTTTTTCTAGAATATGTGAATTAAGGAATTTTTATTCTGCGAAAAACATCAGAAGGGATGTAAACCTTTCTATGGTATTTTAATAAAAGGAAAAAATAAAAAACCTAACAGTGAAGACAAATGGGAAGTTTACTAGAAATGAGAAATGATGAATGGCCAAAGATCCACAAATTGCCTTTCGTATGTACGGTAGATAGTAGCCTGATTTGGTTACAGTATAGGATTATAAACAGAATTCTTGCTACAAATACTTTTCTGCAAAAAATTAAGGTTAAAGATACTCCACTGTGTGACTTATGTCAAAGCGAAAATGAAACTTTATTACATATCTTTAGTGAGTGACAACACTCAGAGAAATTCTGGGGAGATATAGCCAAGTGGATCGAATCCGATACTAGGTTAAAGATTCAATTTACCTCAAAGTTCATACTTTTTGGAGGAATAAGGAATACAGACAACGTGATGAATATTATTATTTTATTAGGCAAATGGTATATTTACAAATGTAAACAGAATAAACAAATACCACATATTACAGGCTTTAAGAAAAGCTATGTAGTTACTATAATATAGAAAGAGTCAGTTATTCAATAGACAACAGAGTAGAAGCTTTCCGAAGTAGATGGGTATTATGGGAAGGGCTAATTGTGCCACAGTAGTATGACCTGCATGTACTTGTTCTTGAAGTGTTGATATATTCCATGTATTCTACTGATGTGATTTGTACCCAATCTGAACAATAAAAAAAATAAAAAAATAAAAAAAATAATTCTGCGAGGACCTTAGGCACCGGGCATTCGTAAGAGTGATACCAACACAAAAGTCATGTGTACAGAAAAGTTGTGGAAACAGTGTCGGTTAATGACTCAAATACTGGCCGCGATTTGTTTAAACACAAATTATCTCTCCTTCGTTAATCGTTTAATTTCAGCGTGTTCATTCGACTTGTCGAAGTTGTCCATTAATCGTTTCACCGTATCATGTTCATTCGTTCGTTAATCGTTCAACTGTAGCATGCTCATCTGCCTTAACGTTAGTAGTATGGGAAGTCTAACCAGGTAAATTTCCCTATCCCTTTAACATGGGAGCCTCATTTCCCTCCACATGTGACCTTTGACCCCCCTATGACTGATCGTGCAGGATGACGTCAGGGTGACGAGGGGAACGGGATTTCCCCAGGGTTGGGAATAAGAGTGTTTCCACGAATGAAGTAGGTCAACCGGAAGTGACGCCATCAAAACCGGAAATAGCCTTTATCTCGCGAATGGCAGGGGCTAGAGATATGGGATTTCGACTAATGGATACTTTTCAGCGAAGGTGTGATCATATCACTGACAGCATCAGGCATTATCAGTAAGTAGGATTATATCTGGGTTATTTCTTATTTTTGAGAAGCTAACGCTTAATAAACGGGAGATGATGCTGAATACGATAATGTGTTGGCTGGGCTGTTACAACATCGGTTTCATTAGAGTTCGATACTTTCCAAGGAATTATGGCATAAACTACGCCAAATTCGTTCCCTGTGCATGTAGTAGTCTATTTCTTACTATCGGACTAAATACCGTCAGTATATTAAAATGATGAGAACAGACTAGCCAACCTCATACCTTATTACGGTATACCTGCCCATTCTGCAGCGAACTCCCAGGTAAGGTATTGCGTTAAAGTGCTGAGGGAAGGGGGGGGGGGGGCTAATCTATAGAGCTCGAATACGCGAGTTAAGACTCGGTTCCTCGAAACGAATGTGGAAGCTCAAGCGATGCTTCACAGTGCCGTATATTAACTTGGAGAAGCCCTGTACTTCTTTGTAACGCGTGAATGACATGTTCGAACTTGAAACTGGTTTTTCCTGTATTGCCACATATGCTAATTTTTACCTCTGACGTCACAGACATGTTCGAACTTGAAACTGGTTTTTCCCGACATTGGTACATATGTTTATTTCTAGCGCTGACAACCTCTATGTTGATACATCTCGCATGCGCAGTGTACAGCGTAGGAATTGTATATAAGTATGAGGTGTCTTAACGTATCGTACTCTCCTACTACTCGAAATCGCCACTAATAGCAAGATGGAAGAGGTCCACCATCAAGCAATTCGGAAAAACCTTGTCATTCTCATCAAACAGATAACAAGTGTGTCCACTATATGTTACTTGCTTAGACAAAATATGATATTAACGAAGGAAATGTACGAAAACATCATGGTTGCGAAAACAACGAGCGGACGAGTCCGGCATCTGTTGAACTTGATACCTAAACGTGGTCCGAAGGCCTTTTATGCGTTTGGAGAAGCTTTACAGAAGACTGGCAACATTGCATTAGCCGAACTGCTACAGCCTGAACTTAAGAATACTTCGATTGTTGATGTCGTCTATAGGTCGGTGACTGGATTCCATTTAGGATACAACGTCTTTGCCAATGTGGGGAACTAAAGGGCATGCCTGAGTGGATATTGTCGAGAGTAAAGATGCTGAGACGGGGTCACGTTTGTTCAACGATAATGGAGAGTGAGTACCAGTGAAATGACTGTATATATATATATATTTGTGTTATGGAAAATTGCTGACTTGGAAAATTGCTGACATTGCTTCAAAAACGGACCATTTGCATTTGTACTCCGTGTAGTGTATATATAAATAATGTCAATGCATATCATAGCGTTGTCTTTTATGTGCTCGTTATTATCTCCCCAGCTCGAGCTCCTTCCTCGCTTCCAAGCTCCCTCCCTCCCGTGCTCCGAGCTCCCTCCCTCCCGAACTCCGAGCTCCCTCCCTCCCGAGCTCCGAACTCCCGAGCTCCCGAGCTCCGAGCTCCCGAGCTCCGAGCTCCTACGCCATCCCCGAGCTCCGAGCTCTCCCCACCGCAGCATTCCAGAGCTCTCCCCACTGCCCCATCCCACACCTCCGAGCTCTTGCATATAAACACTACATACATATGTGAGCCTTCATTATACGACGAGTGTCGCACAAGAGGAGAGCCATGGCTTACGCATGTCACTTGTGTTCAAAGTTATTGTCCAGCCCGTTCAATCTTCGTAGACATTTACTTTCTCTGCATAAAAATACCGCAGACGAATATCAACCCGCGCAAAGAAGTCCTGATAACGTTCAAGTTGAACGTCAAGAAGGATCGAGATGTCAGACGAGAGTATTGAGCCATCCCTATACGATGACGGCGAGCGGTCCGTCCTCATGCGGAAAAACGTCCTGGGTGATGAAATTCTTAGAGGAAGGTGTGGCAACCCCAGCTCCGACGCGGGTTGTATGGTGCTATAGCCAATGGCAGAGCGCGTACGAGAATACGGGATTAAGCAACGTGAGCTTCGTTCCAGGAATTCCTCATGACATAGACGAACCGTATTACTTTGATTCCGCCCAGGTCAATATAATCGTACTCGATGACCTGATGGGCGTGGCGAAGGAAAATTCGAAAATAGCGGACCTATTCACCAAAGGGTCCCATCATAGAAATCTCTCTGTCATCTACATGTATATGACCCAGAATCTGTTCCCTCAAGGTAAGGCGTCCAGGGATATCGCGCTAAACTGTCATTACTTCGTTCTTTTCAACAACCCCATCGACAGATATCAAATCCGCGTCTTCGGGAGACGAATTTATCCCCAAAACGTGGCCTATTTCATGCAAACTTTTCATAGAGCCGTGACTCGCCCCTACGGGTATCTCTTCGTAGATTTAAAACCGCACACCCCCGACGCATGCAGACTGATGACAAACCTATTGCCCGGGGAGCGCGATTCAGAACTATTGACCGATGTACAGCGACAGAGCCCACAACCGCCCAATACCGCACCCGCGTACCACTCGCCATCACATCAATCCACTGAACAGGTATGTCGGGTGCCCGAGACAATAGACACTCAATATCCATCCGGAACTTTCGATAACTTTCACGTGACAGACGTCTACTCTGGGTCACCCATTCCCGTAAAAATCCCAATGCGACAACAAACCCCACACTCACTATCAACGCCTACCCCTAGTCCGCAGGAGACGCACCGAGATACGGCCAACATTCGCGCCAGGACAGCCTCTGGATTTCCAGAAGAATATGTTGATAAAGGGATATGGCGACATCTCTTTAAAAGCAGTATGTACGGAGAAGTAGAGAAGAAACTTGAAGCGAAAGAAAAAGAATTTCAGCGCAAAGGATATTCCAGGAAGAAATCCGAAATATTAGCGCATCATGCATTGGCCCCTCTACTGCGACGATTTTTACGAAGACAATACTTAAAACTAGTCGCGGGTATGAAATATCTGGTCAATGATCCGATTCATATGAATATCGAACGAACAGCCTGTGGATTGAAAACTTCCAACATAAGTTGGAAGGACGCGTACGATATAGCTATCGCTCAAAAGAAACACGTGTTCGAACGAATAATTGAGAATAAACACTTGTTGGACTCACGATAGCCGTCATTCGACAGAACGATACCCACCTGAACGGACTGACAGGCCACTTTTCATGCGCTATGTCTTCGAGAGACTTGGATGTACTAGATGACGTTTCCAGCGATGCACCCAGCGATGATACTGACGATGACGTCGATGATGACGACAATGAGGAAGACGTATCCGAGGATGACAACAGCTTTTGGGACATCGCGGTGAACAAAGCCATTGACATGCACAGAGACAAGATAGAACAAAAATGGGAAGAACTTGGGGATTTCCAGGCAGCCTATAAATTCATGCGCCCAGAGATCGCGCAAACTTTGACGGACCTTTATTTGAAACAAGTCAAAGTCATGAACGAACTGCGCCAGGACAATGTTCACAAGAAAGTCAAAAATACCACACAATACCTGCAAAAAGAATTAGAGTTCACAACTTCGGAGGCCTGGGAAGTTTCCGTGAGCATGCGTAAGAAGACGTTCGAGAAATTACTCCCGGACATCATAGAGCCATTTTCGGATGATGTCAAAGAATTCCAAGAGCCTACCGACACGTACCCACAGCCGGGAACATTTTAACCCGTATACCTATGAACTGTTACGTATTTTGACCGTCTCACAGCGTCAATATACACTCGTAGTCTTATGGTCGAACAAGCGTTGCATATGACCCTGGCTTATTAGTGCTGTTTTTAACCTGAATTTTGTATATATAAACTTGAATAAAATGATATTGTTGTTATGTAATGGAATAATGTTTTATTTCAAGAGGTAATTTTTACTGCGTAGATAAACTAATATAAATATGGTAAAGCTCTCGTGAGAGTCTGTTAATTTGGTAGTATAATATAAGTTTTCTGTGTGAGGGGAAATAACTCTGACTGGCATGTGTCAAATGCTCTATGACCGAACTCTGTGCCTGACGCGGAAATCAGTCTCACTACTGGGCGGAAGATATAGGTCATGTTCGACCTTACTCCGTTACAGCGTTTGTAACCTATATAATAGAGTGGGAAATAACCCGGGTATATAGCGCATTCTATGTTGTGACCTTAATTCGGAAGTCGCCAGTCTTCTGTAAAGCTTCTACAAACGCATAAAAGGCCTTCGGACCACGTTTAGGTATCAAGTTCAACAGATGCCGGACTCGTCCTCTCGTTGTTTACACAACCATGATATTTTCGTACATTTCCTTCGTTAATATCATATTTTGTCTAAGCAAGTAACATATAGTGGACACACTTGTTATCTGTTTGATGAGAATGACAAGGTTTTTCCGAATTGCTTGTTGGTGGACCTCTTCCATCTTGCTATTAGTGGCGATTTCGAGTAGTAGGAGAGTACGATACGTTAAGACACCTCATACTTATATACAATTCCTACGCTGTACACTGCGCATGCGAGATGTATCAACATAGAGGTTGTCAGCGCTAGAAATAAACATATGTGCCAATGTCGGGAAAAACCAGTTTCAAGTTCGAACATGCCTGTGACGTCAGAGGTAAATATAAGCATATGTGGCAATACAGGAAAAACCAGTTTCAAGTTCGAACATGTCATTCACGCGTTACAAAGAAGTACAGGGCTTCTCTAAGTTAATATACGGCACTGTGAAGCATCGCTTGAGCTTCCACATTCGTTTCGAGGAACCGAGTCTTAACTCGCGTATTCGAGCTCTATAGATTAGCCCCCCCCCCCTCTTCCCTCAGCACTTTAACGCAATACCTTACCTGGGAGTTCGCTGCAGAATGGGCAGGTATACCGTAATAAGGTATGAGGTTGGCTAGTCTGTTCTCATCATTTTAATATACTGACGGTATTTAGTCCGATAGTAAGAAATAGACTACTACATGCACAGGGAACGAATTTGGCGTAGTTTATGCCATAATTCCTTGGAAAGTATCGAACTCTAGTGAAACCGATGTTGTAACAGCCCAGCCAACACATTATCGTTTTCAGCATCATCTCCCGTTTATTAAGCGTTAGCTTCTCAAAAATAAGAAATAACCCAGATATAATCCTACTTACTGATAATGCCTGATGCTGTCAGTGATATGATCACACCTTCGCTGTAAAGTATCCATTAGTCGAAATCCCATATCTCTAGCCCCTGCCATTCGCGAGATAAAGGCTATTTCCGGTTTTGATGGCGTCACTTTCGGTTGACCTACTTCATTCGTGAAAACACTCTTATTCCCA
>JAVTVY010014817.1:0-65348 GCA_036873755.1 Hanleya hanleyi | reverse complement strand
GGTGTTCAACCGGCCCTTGGATAACCTTGAGCTAGAGATTATTGACAACAGCATATAGATTTATCATGGGACTATATCCAACATTGGACGAGGCCGAATCCGCGCATGACTACAGGCTAAAGCATCTCTGTGATATCCAGCACGAACTCCCAAGATCGTGATTCTCGGTCGAGTTTGTACAAAAAATACCGCAAAGCGGTGAATGCTCTAGATGGCGTTGACTCTGCGCTTGCCACAGTGGCTTTGGGCCTCGGCGCGACTGGGGTCGGCCTCTTGTCGACTATTATTGCCGCACCCGTTGTTGTAGCACTTGAAGTTTCGGCTCTTTCGAGTGGTTTGGCTGGAATAGTTTGCAAGTTTATATCTCGACGCCTGACCATCAAAGCTAAAAAACACGATGAAATTCGCGTCCTAGCGTCTTCAAAATTGGATTCCATCGCAGATGTTATCTCGCAAGCACTTGTGGATAACAAGATTTCTGATAGCGAATTCCGTCACATCCTAGCGGAGAAATCTAAATATGATGCCTGGTATTTTGCCAGACAAGGGGCTTCCCCTCTCAAAAGCGAGAGAAAAAATCGATACCCCGCTCGAGAGAAAAAATCGATAGTAACCTGCAAGACACGACCTAGCTAACACATTTAGTCTATTCAGGTAGGTGTATGGAAAGATGGCAAGTATGAAACCACTGTCGGTTGCGGCGTAGAGCCTGGGCCGGCAAGGGTGGTGGGCCGTCCCGAGGCTCTACATAATATGCGCCCACGAACGGATTCCACAAAAAAACCCCGCCCCCCTAGAAGTCCTCTAGGCACCCCCATGCTGTCTGCTCTTCCCTCAACCTATACAAAAAAGTCTATTCACCCCCCCGTAGTAAGTATTAATAGTTAGTTTATTTTTGTTTAGCGTGTGGGTGGGTGTGGTCAAAAATACTCGTTTTACCGGCAGCGGTAACTCAAGCGGAGAGAAAAAAATCGATAGTAACCTGCATACACTAGCTCAAAGCCTCAACATGTATTAGGCCGAGAGAAAAAATCGATAGTAACCTACATACACTAACTGGCTATTCTGGCCGCTCTTTCTCGGAGTTTCGAAAGAGTCTGCTCTCTGAACGGATTCCACAAAAAAAGCCCGGCCCCCTAGAGGTCCTCTAGAAACCCCCACGCTGTCTGCTCTTCCCTCAACCTGTACAAAAAAGTCTATTCACACCCCCCCCTGCTGCTTATTCTAAAGCAGATACCAAGAATCTAACGATTCGTGATATGAGTTGTATCTCATGTACGCTTTTATTGTACCTATTCATGTGGCAACTTGGATGATATGACCACACGGCCCCTAGCACCGGCATAAGCGGTATTAGATACAAATCTAGAGAGCTATGATGGAAATGCTCTGACAAGTCGTATATTGGTAATTGGTGAGCTGTTTCGCTATGACAACTCGTACACTGGGTATTGGTGAGCTGTATCGTCGTCAGATGAAAATGACGGCATTTAACACAAAAGACTAGTCTGTAAGGCCCGATGTCTACCCAGCATCAACTTCCCACAAATGCCAACATATATCAAAGACCAAAAGGTCTGTACAGGGGGCGAGCCTCGGGGACGAAACGTCCACCAGCAGAATCTCGCCATATACAGGTAAAAATTACAACAAATATAAGGAAAGTGGGAAGAGGTGCCGACACACTGACAGAGCCACATGACTTCACAGTGTAGTCTTCTGGTTAACCTATTCTAAAGCAGATACCAAGAATCTAACGATAGTAGAATGTAATAGGGGAGTTCGGGGCCAGGGAAGCCGGGAAGCCGATGACGTCATAAGTAGGTCGAGGTAACGTCATGAATAGGTCGAAGTCGCGCGGTGTTCGTCTATCGATAGTGTCACGAACATAGCCCAAGGGGTTGTAGGTCAACGTCTGTTCACCGGACCGTGACAATAGTCCGAGGTGTTTGCGGTGTTTTATGTCCGCTCAGCGGACCGTGTCTATAGCTTTTTGCGGTGTATATACTCCAAGACAACGATCTTTGCTTAATAAGTATGAGGATTCAGAGATATTCCCACAGCGGGGATAGGACTGACTAATGACATAACCGCGTAGATTATACACATATATATTATCTGGCGATAAACGATCGCTTCATTCGGAGGCGGGCTAGCGAACTATACACAACACTCCGCCTAAGAAAGACGCTCTATATAGTACAGAAACGTTGGTGAGACCAATAATATTTTCGAACATCCCACTGACTTCAAAGGATAACGACATGGAAGAAACAAACCGGGAAACTATTCGCTTAAATTTTACAATTCTCACCGAGGAGATGGTAGGCATATGCAGCATATGCAGCATATGCGCGATATTGCGAGAAAGTAAAGTATTATCAGCGGAAATGTATGAAGACATCATGGCGGAGAAGACGAGAACTGCGCGAGTCCGTCATCTGTTAAACGTACTACCTAGACGAGGTCCTAAAGCATTTGACGCATTCGTGGAATCTCTGCTTAAGACGGGAAACAATACCTTAGCCAATTTAATATACCCCGAATCTGAGAAGACACTCAACGAGGAAGCTGTTACACCACTAGGCGCCTCAGCTACACCCACTCCACATACTGCAACGCTCACACCGGATATCATTGAAGATGCTCTGCTGGAAGTCTACGCGCGTTACATGGTTGACAGAATTAATAATCTGATAGCGGAAACATGTTGTGGGTGCGCCACCGGTAGCAGCGTTCATCCCTGTCTGGCTCTCGAAACCTGTCAACATATTGACATGCACTTCATCACAGCCTTCAGCACGCTAAAGGAATGCGATATTGTCGAAGAGACTAAGCATCGTCTCAACGCCCACAATAAGCATTCCGCGGAAATCCTGAATACTCATCTATCACCAGAGAATATCGCCAGCCTCAAGACCCCTGCCTTTAAAATCCGTTTATACAGTATCTTAAACGCGGTGATGTAAGAATGAGGTCGACCAAAATTTAAGAACTATGGTATTTATAAATACGCGTTTAAAACCTTTCCGCTTATTCCGAAGTCGGACATCGAGCGGTATGGATCAATACCAGAGAAAGCTCGTCATACTTAAAGTTCTTTCTATAGGAGCTATATTGCTCCTAATTATACCACTCATCGTATTGTCCACGAAACGAACACCCTGTCCTTCATGGGCGTACCACACCGGCAAAGATACACCGCGTGTTTTCGAAATACCATCGGGCGATATAACCATCATTCCCAACAGAACGCTATGTACACCGATGCAACAAGTTATTATCGACGAACATTTCCGGGTTACTGTTTGCATCTACGCCAAGTTATTGAGGGTTGATCTGCGTTATTTTATCAACGACAACGCCACTATAAAGCTATAAAGGGCATGATCTTGAACTACATGCAGTGGACATTACTCAAAGCTCGAACCCGTCTCATCGATACAGCTATTCATAACCTGCTGGAAAATAAAATTTAACGATGGATTGGAATCAAATGGTGAATGCCGTCACCTCTTTACACGCCTACAAATCTATCATCCATAGCATGTTTGAAGACGGCGTAGTAAATAGAGGCCGCCTAATTTTACTACGTATCTATACATATTCAGTGTTTCCGATACGTTGAAAGTTGAAATTTGGGATTACTATATAACGCTATACGAACGCCTAAGGAGACAGTTGATTGCGAATCAGTCGAATGGATAAGTACATCGTCGTAAACAGCGAGGACTCCAAGACGCTTTTCCCCGAGAATCGACCATACAAATTTCGCGTCAGCTTGAATAAAAGCATCCATTTCGACGAGTCTTGGGTCGTAGCCTTAGCAGAAATATTCATCCAAAGACAACCGCACATTAAATCGCGATCTCTTCTACGCCTGTGTTGTAATATATGCGGAGTTTCCTTCGTAGGCGAGACGAAAGTACCTCTACTACGCTACGTCGAGGCCTCCGAACTCCAGAAAAAAACGGTATCTAGGATATACCCCACACCGTATTACCTACCCATCATTTTAAACGACGTACGCTATCTAGAAATCGATATAACCGACGAACAAGGTGAACCGGCGACATTTCTCACCGAATCCGTCATCGTAACGCTCCACGTGAAACAGCTATGACCGGGAGACCGTTGTACATCCCCAATGTGAATAAATGGATCAGATTTTATCGGAACGATGCAAAGTCTGTCCATAAACCCTCGACATATTTAAAGAAGCAGAAAGGTGGAGGACTCGGCGGTAAGACGGGTGAATCCTACATTATTCCCGTCGACCCTCATTCTAAAAACGTCATCGAGAAGAAATCCAAGACGCCGGCTATTCAGCTTACGGCCCCCTCTCAACAAGTGGTCGAACAAGTCTGAAGTCTCGAGAACGCGTCAACAGGAACCCATAAATAGGAAGCGTTCTCTTCCTACCGTCAGTTCACCCGCCGATAAACGGAGAGCGCGGACCAAAAGATCGCATCTCTTCGAGTTATAACATGGCACTCCTAACAGACAAAGGATTCACCGATGGTCAACCTAGCGAATTATCGTTGTTCTCATTACCCCCTACGCAAACAGCGGTTGAAAGTCGCTATGTTATCGATGTGCGACCGTCTTCTCAAATCTCGGACGATGCACCCGTTGAATTCCTGATATCCGGTCAAGTCTCGGATTACGTCGACTTGAAATCCACCAGACTCTACGTTAAGGCTAAAATAACCCGCAGAGATGGCACCCCTTTGATCAAGGACGAAAAATGCGGCCCTATCAATTTACTCCTTCAAACTATGTGGTCTCAGATAGACGTCTCCATGCAGGGTAAACTTATGACGGGCATGGACAACAGTTACCCCTATAAAGCCTACATTCAAACGCTAATGAATTTCGGTGAAGACGCTAAAACCACTCAGCTAGTGCCCCAACTGTATGTAGCCGACGAGGGTATTAATTTGGATACCGCGGATGCCGCATCAGGTCAAAATGTCGGATTTACGCAGAGAAGGAAATTCATCGCTGAGAGTAATGTATTCGAAATGGAAGGAAACTTCATGCAAGATGTTTTCAAACAACAGCGCTACTTGCTGAATAACGTGGACGTATACATCAAAATGCATCGCTCCACACCGCAGTTCACCATGATGTCGGGTGAGGAAAATCCGGCGTATAAACTGGTGATACAAGATATCAGCCTGAAAGTCGAGAAAGTTCGCGTAAACCCCGGCGTGATTTTGGGACACGCCAAGACCTTGGAAAATACATCGGCCAAATATCCGTACGTGAGAACGGAGACCAAAATGGCTTCCTTAGCCACGGGACAGACTCTCTTCCGCTGGGATAATATGTTTTTATCCGTCTACCCCAGCAGACTGGTGATAGGGTTCGTATCGTCCAAATTACAACACATATAAGGGAAGCCGGGGATTATAAAAAGAACCCCATAAACTTTCAACACTTCAAACTGGCCAATCTCTCGGCGAATATTGACGGCGTAACGACTCCGGGTCATTTCCTGAGAACGCGGTATAACTCGGAGTGGGAGAAGAGTTCATTCACATCGGCTTACCTGAGTTTGTTCGACAGCATAGGACGTACCGGCGATAACTTCGGTAACTCTATAACCTGATACGATTATCACAACGGCTCTACCCTCTACGCCTTCAACCTCGATCCCTCCTATGCCGCAGAAGATCACCTTCAACTCCTGAGACAAGGCAATGTACGTCTGGAAGCGACCCTCGACGAACCATTACCGGAAAATGTGAGCTGTATCGCCTATGCCGAATTCCCAGCGCTGTTCGAGGTGGATAAGTCTCGCAGCATCATCTCCATTACACCATGAATACGGACGAACTTCTTTGCATCATTCGCAGCGACCGTACGCTCGACGCTTGTGTACGAAGTGTGTGCCCGGCTGACAAAATTCCAAACCATGTGTTACGAACACCAGCGGCTTTTATCGTGAATACCGACGTGGCGAGTCTCCCACCACACTGGGTGGTGTTTTATTTCCGGAACCAGCGAGGAACATTTTTCGATTCCCTAGGACATCCCCCGGAATATTATTCGAACCACTTTGTAAAATTTCTCGAAAACAATAGTAAATTCCGTTATTACAGCCATAGACAGCTTCAAGGAGATAACTCTTTTACTTGCGGTCACTATTATATATACGTCCTACTTCAGCTTATACGGGGTATATCCCTGTCCAGTATCGTTACGGATTTCGATCAAAACCATTGTCATAACGATTGCTATGTATACAACTTTGTCAGGCGGTATTTTTCACATTGTTTAAATAATTCGCTGAACTTACATTGTTAAACCATTCGCATTGTCCTATCATTATTAATAAAGGTTGAGTAAACCACACACTGTTTGTTTTCTTATTTATTTAAAGAGGTGTGCGTCACCGTTTTCATCATTCGAGTTCGTAGATATGGATGGGAACGGGTGGAAAACGTACTTGTCGCGAACCTATTTCGACCCGAAAAACCCTATCAGCTTCACCGGGCCTTCTAAATTACACGCCTTATTAAAGGCCGATGGATATAATGTAGCGCGTAAAGAGCTAACGCAGTGGTTGAGCGACCAGGACGCTTATAGTTTACAAAAGCCAGTTCGTTATACCTTTAAGAGAAGCAGGGTCGTCACTGCGGGCATAGACGATCTTTGGGATACAGATCTAGCCGATGTGTCCAATGTATCCGAGTACAACGATGGCGTGCACTTTCTCCTCTTCGTCATAGACGTTTTCTCGCGATTTCTGTGGATTATCCCTCTTCCCAATAAACAGCATAAGGCTATAATCTCGGGACTCGATCAAATCCTGATTGAAGGGAGACAACCCAAGTATCTCCGCTTCGACAAAGGAAGCGAGTACAACAACCGATGGGTGAAAGCTTATTTGAAGAAGAAAGACATTCATTTCTACGTCACCCATAACGAAAAGAAGGCTAATTACGCGGAGAGAGTTATAAGGACGATGAAAAATAGTATGTATAGATATTTCACCCATAAGCAGACCTATCGTTATTTAGACGTCTTACAAGACCTGGTGCGTAATTACAACCAACGACCGCACACATCTTTGCGCAACAAAAGTCCTTCCGATGTTAATGAAGGGAATGAGGCTCTCCTCTGGAGAGAAATGTACGTCGACACGGCGATAAAAGGCCGTAAACAACCGTTCAAATTAAACATCGGCGATACCGTGAGAATCTCTCACGTGAGGTACGCCTTCCAAAGAGACTATCAAGCCAAATGGACGGAGGAACTCTTCAAAATTTTCCGACGATTCCGGAGACGAGGCACCGCGATATACGAACTCAAGGATTTTATGGACGACGGGGTACAGGGAACATTTTATCAGCAGGAACTACAACGAGTGAGGAAAGAGCCCGACGCGTTATGGCGTATCGAAAAGGTTCTCAAAACACGACGGAGGAGAGGCAGAGTTGAGAAATTAGTTAAATACACGGGCTGGCCCATTAAATTCGCCAGTTGGGTGCCGGTAGAAGATATCGAGTCAATCTAAGCTCGGCACCCTGCAGCCTGCAGCCTGCACCCTGCAGCCGGATGTATCGAATCAGTGTTGGGATATCTCCTATATAAGTGCAAGTTTCAGCGTGGTGAGCGCACTCTACACGAAGCTTTTGTTATATTAACGTCTATTTTCCTAGAGTATATCATGACTTATGCGTGTAGCTTACGAGAATCGAAAACCTGTGCAAAAATATCGAGTTACATCACGGGGGACGGCTTACAATGATACGCGATGTAATTACGGATGAACAGGTATCCGAAACAAAGACTGCGAATGCAGCCTTTCAACATCCCTTTACCATGACTGTTAGCGGTCCGACGGGGTGTGGAAAGACGTCATGGGTATTGAAACGCTTGGAAGGGACCGACATTCAGCCCTCTCCCACGCGTATTGTCTGGTGTTACGGTCAATGGCAGCCCGCCTACGAGAATACACGATTAAAGAATGTGAGCTTTGTTCCCGGAATCCCGCACGATATCGGGGAGACCTATTACTTCGACCCTGCGCAGTTCAATATTGTGGTGCTCGAAGATATGATGAGTCAAGCCAAATCAGACGGACAAGTCGGAATCTGTCCGTGATTTACTTGACGCAGAATCTCTTCCCCCAAGGTAAGGCGTCCAGAGACATCACCTTGAACTGCCAATACTTCGTGCTTTTCAACAGTCCCATCGACCGTCATCAGGTCCAACTCTTCGGAAGACGCATGTATCCTCAAAACATAGACTATTTCACGAAAAAGTACGAAGAAGCCACCACCAAGCCTTACGGTTCCCTAATAATCGATTTGAAGCCGACTACACCGGAAAGCCAAAGGCTAAAAATGAGGTTGGATGCGCCCACACAGACCGGACAAGGTCTATATACAAAGGCAATACCTTCTTGATATAGGGAACACACGGGAGAAGGGAGTCGTGTGAAATCGGATGCCTATAAAGCGTCTCATACCGTAAAACAAGACACGTGTAAAGCCATGTTCGGTAGAGCATCGCGTATGGAATTCAACGATGATATCAAAATGAAGACTAGAGAGTTCATAGCGAATGGTTGTACGAAGCAGAAGGCTGAGTTCCGGGCAATAACTGAATACATGCCTCACATGATGAAGACGCTACGTCGGATGTATCTCGATGTGATCTTGGGTATAAAAGCTCTGGAGAGCGACCCAATTCACGAGGAAATCATGAAGACCTGCGATGACCTTCAGAAATCCTACAACGCGAGCTATGAGGAAGCGATGAAACAAAGCGTTAAAATGAAGGAACACTTGTTCGATAAACTTTACGAAGACGATGAATAAATTCCACGCATTTTATTAATAAACATACATAGTTTGTAAAATTAGCCGTCATTTGTTTTCAGTATGATGTAGTCAGAGATCCGACGAAGCCGTGCGCCACAGTATTGATACCGTCATCTAGTACATACCGTTTATCGTCGAAGGCGGATAACGATACTTTCTCAACGGTGTGACTATATAACTGGTGGTCAATACTGCGAATCTGGTTCATCGTCGTTTTTATAATTTTGTGTTGAAATAAACAGTCTTTATACATGATATGTCTAAGTTTTTTCTTTATAGCGTATTTAGCTATCCCCTTCGCCGTTTTCTTCTCCTCTCCTCCGAAAAGAATGCTGTACAACTTGGGCATAAGACCCACAAACTCCTCTATAGGGGTACCGCCGCAGTCATCTTTCATTTTACCAAGTACTTTGGCATTGGTAGCGCTATAGAGGTGGTGATCTTTCGGGTAGTTGTTGGTGTCGAACAAAGCCAGATTCTGCGCCATGTCGCTGTACAAATTTTCCGTCTCGATTTCATAACACAAACTATCCGTGTCAGAGAATAGCAGCTTCGAGAGGTCTAGAATTGCGAAGCCGGCGTAGGTGGGCCTGTTCAAAAATAATTTTATTTTCTTTAGATTGACGCCGACTAAATCCTCGTTAAAAATTTTGAAAGCCTGAAAAGAGGGTTTGGTGACCATCCTCTGAAGTCTCCATTTCGAGTTGACGAGCTCTATCCGGGTAAGTTTCCTAAGATTCTCCATCGTTTTCCCGAACACCGAGTTGTTCATCAGTTTAAAAAAGTCCTTCTCGAAGTCATTCCTAGCGGCCTCACGTTTGTCCGTGTTGAATGCGATGTACGGCTGCAGCCATGTAGACTGCGTGAACTCTATCCCGCGATGGATACGAGTCAAAAGCATCCCATGTTGCAGGTAGAACTTCAAATCGCGGTAGTGTATCACATAGTTCGATTTGTCGCGAAGGTTCGGGACGAGTTTTTCCGTGGGTTTGCCTTTAATCTCTAGCTCTTCCTTCAGTCCGAGAGAATGAGGCGAGAGCATGTCATCCGTCACCGTCATTCGTTCGGGGCAGAGAGGATAGTCGCTATGCGCCTCGTGGAGTGACGAGGGATATTGTAAGTCGACTTCGAAAATATAACCCGTTTCGGCATCAACTTCAATTTTCTCTATCTCCGTCGCACCCAGCGACTGGATCTGTTCGTCGGTCATCCACGCAAAGTCCCGTAGGGGTAAAGGTTGCGACATAGCCCACCCATATAGCGTCCAGATAAGTAATGTACTTAGTGGGACAGTTGACATTATAATCGACCATGTTCGGGTTGTTCGCCTTACTATACTTATTAGAGATCATTGAAATACCTCCGCGGATACCCCGTTCTATCATTAGGTGCATATCTATATCGTCTAGCAATTGTAGACGCACACCGGTCATTTTCAACATGGCGTCCCATGACAGACCGGGTGAGGTATAATAGTGAGCCGGGTCGAGATGATAGTAGTTCATGCAAATGTTGCGAAAATTTTCGAATACATCGGCTAGTAGCAAGGACATCGGATTTTAGGTAGAGGTCGTGGTAATGCCCTAGAGTTTGAATTTCAAACTCCGACCATACCGACTGCGCGTGGGCATAGTCTTGGTCGGAAATAGGCTGTTCGCGGAGATCGTTGTAAAACGCTTCTTTGGGAGGGAGTTGGCGTTCCGAAAATTTACTTTCGGCGGACATATAGCCGTACGGGTAGACTCCCTTTCTCAACATTTTACGCCGGTGGTTAGGGTTCGGGAAATGTTGCCCGAGCCGGTGAATTTTTTCAGCGCCTTCCTTAGACATGTTGTCGACTAGAGTTTCGAGGGAGGCATTGAGAAACTGTAGGGAATTGAGGAACCTTAAATTACCCAGAGAGAAGCAGATGTATTTCTGCATGTTATTCGGGATGCACGTTATTTTCAGACCCTTGAATTTTCTCATAACGCTACAGATGAGATGACCGTCATAGCCCTTAGTGTTATGCAAAACGACGGGTATAAAAAACTGGCGCTTTTCTCGCTTGGTAGACCTCCTGAACCTATATACTGTAAGTTGCAGTGATTGTGAGCGGGACCCCTGTATTTCCCCGTCAAGTGACAATGGTCGCGTACCCTGTCGGCGCCTAGTTCTTTGTCGCAGATATGACAATGCGTCGCCGCTTTAAAGGAGTTTTCCTCCTCCCGGGTTATCTGCATAGGTTTGATACACTCTAATATATCGCAGATTCGTTTATCTTCTTCTATGAGTTTTTCCAGAAAAGTTTCTACGACATCGGGACCCCTATATACCACAGCGGGCTTACTGTGTTCGGGCATTGTACTCACTACGGTATAACAAAACCCTGACGGTTCGTGACGCTCGTATTTGGTGGTAGCCCCGGATTCGGAGTGAATTTTACGCGTAAAACACTCGAAATCGGCGTAAATGACGAAAGGAACGCGTAACTGTTTCTTGATATTTTTGAATTCCAACCACTGCTCTTCGGGGGTTTCCGGGAGTCTGATTCGCTGCGGCCCGTTTCGAGAACAGTGAGGAATGTGATCGTTTAGCAACTGTCGAGTAGAAATCCCGTGCAAACAATAATTGCAGTAGAATTGAGCACTATGATGTTTTGTACGATCCCCCAACAATCGGTTCATGTTCTTGATCAAGCAGATCGCTCACGGAAATATCGTTACGAGTTTCGAACGTCGATATTTGAGACAAAGGGATAGGAAAATCGATTCCGTCGATGTTTAACTCGTTCAAGTACGGTTTATAACGTTGAATCCGATACGCGTGATCCTTCGCGGGGTGTAAGGCCGCAAGAATTGACCAGAGAAAGCAAAACTGATCGGTGTTCTGCGGGTTGATAATGGCCATCTTTTTACGCAGATTCTGTGGTGTGGGAATATAGCTACTGCCTTGAAAGGGCACATATCGAGCGATGTGCACCTGTAGGTGAATAATTTCGTCCAAGACCCACCGCTTCCCTCTCGCTGATACTCCTGGAAGCTAGAATGTATTTTTTGGAAGGCCTCGGCGAGCTGCTGTTCGAGCTGAGATAGGTTTGTGCAACAAAATTAAGACTTCTGAACAGGGGTTCGGAGTAAATGGCCTCACCCTCGCTGTTCGTTCGAGCGAGGCGGAGTTGTAGGGAAACGTACCACTTGATCCCGCGTTGCTCGTTTAACGTTGTCGTCAACAGTTGACGAACTGCGTTTTCGTTGCTATTAAAAAAATGAAGCCCCTCCCGACTGTTTGCCGTGGCAACTGTCGCAATGCTGTGGGTGAGTAGTGTAAAATCGCTCGGGTAGTGGTCGATGGCAGGCAGAACACTCACGACCTCGGCTAGAACACTCTTCGCAGAACTGTTTTCCGGGTAACAAACACTTGAATCTCCCGCACCAGTTACATTTGGCCAGTCGAGCGGGTTGACCTGGAGATATAATTGTGAATGTTACATATTTTATAATCGTCACGTTAAATCAGCCACAAGTCGCCGAGCTACTTTCATGAAGTAGGTAGTAAAGTTTCCTTCGCGAAATGAGCATAGTTAAAATTCAAGCGATGCTTTATATTTGCTATTCGTATGTTATGCTATCAAAATGAACATAGTTAAAATTCAAGCGTGGGTTAGTCGACCCGAACTATTAGTTTCTCCTCTCCTCTGGGTTGAGAGGTATAGCTAATGAACCCTATCGTTAGACGTTAGTATCCCCGGTAATTTACCTGTATTTTGCGCTGGCTGGAGATCTGAACCACAGGACGACGAACAAGATGCCACCGCAAGTTGATCTGATTAAAATAAATATATACCATAGAGTGGTGAAACGTATAACTGATGACCGCTAACGACATATAGTATTTTTCTATTTTATAGATGTCACTTCCGGTCGTCCTATTTTTCTCGTCGACATCCTTATGGTATAAATTCTATAGAAGCCATATCGGGATAAGTAAGTAAACAGAGCGTATTTCGACGCCGAATAGCGGCGAAACTTACGGAGATACGATAAATTCTTATAGGAACTTTACGGTAGATCTCGACACGAGGAATACAACGCCACAAACCGCGTGCGCGTATATCGCTTATTTCTCGAGAAATCGCCGAATCACGTGGCACCCATTATCGTCTAATTGCGGCGAAAGTTACCGTCGGGCGATAGAATTGTATAGGGCCTTTATCGCGCATCTATACGAGAGGAATACAACGCCGTAAGCCGCGAGTCTGTATGCGTCTTACTTCCCGAGATATCGCCATGGATAATTTATGGGAAATTCGACGAAAATCGGCAGTCAAAAAAAAAAAAAAATCGGAATTTTTTTTGGTCGAAAACGAAATTTCTAGGCTTTAGGCGTACATTTACAGATTCTAGTAAACAGAGCGTATTTCGACGCCGAATAGCGGCGAAACTTACGGAGATACGATAAATTCGTATAGGACCTTTACGGTAGACCCCTACACGAGGAATACAACGCCACAAACCGCGTGCGCGTATGTCGCTTATTTCTCGAGAAATCGCCGAATCACGCGACACCCATTATCGTCTAATTGCGGCGAAAGTTACCGTCGGGCGATAGAATTGTATAGGGCCTTTATCGCGCATCTATACGAGAGGAATACAACGCCGTAAGCCGCGAGTCTGTATGCGTCTTACTTCCCGAAATATCGCCATGGATAATTTATGGAAAATGCGACGCAAATCGGCAGTCAAAAAAAAAAAAAAAAAAAAAAAATAGGAATTTTTTTTGGTCGAAAACGAAATTTCTAGGCTTTAGGCGTACATTTACAGATTCTAGTAAACAGAGCGTATTTCGACGCCGAATAGCGGCGAAACTTACGGAGATACGATAAATTCGTATAGGACCTTTACGGTAGACCCCTACACGAGGAATACAACGCCGCAAACCGTGAGCCCGTATGTCGCTTATTTCTCGAGAAATCGCCGAATCACGCGACATCCATTATCGTCTAATTGCGGCGAAAGTTACCGTCGGGCGATAGAATTGTATAGGACATTTATCGCGCATCTAGATGTGGAGTGCATTTTCTGCGAAAACGTATATTTTTAGTGATGTCATTTCCTTGTGTTTTGCTGGGTTTTCTCATGTTAAATAGGAGGAGGCGATTTAAAATGCTATTTCATTTTGTAAATGTCGCTATAGGATGAAATGCTGGTTTTAAAATTCCATAACAAAGTATTTCCAATCTACGGTGGCTTGTTAGGGCCATGTTATGTTTCTGTTCATTATATTCCTCCAATGTCTTGACAACCATGCATAACATGTATTTTAGCACGGCACACAGCAGCACTAACATATATCAAATATTAACCTATATCCTACGCCTAGTAGCTTAGAATTAGATCACCCTACTGAATCAACAAGTATATGATTATAGGTGAAAACCGCCGGTCACGTGTCAAATTACAGTCAATGGTAGGTTTTCCAGTGCTTTCGTTATCAAGCGTGGGCGTGTGTCTGACCAGACGACAGTGACCACAGCCGAAAATGAACGATTTTCAGCATATCGATGACAGGTATGGTTACTGGTGTCCAGTCATATTTTGAAGGAGAAATATCGTACTATATTGTCACCAAACGTAGGGTTATTACTATTTCAAGTTAACAAAAATTTAAACATTTTTGCTGCGAGAGGTGTTTTTAGGTGTTGGTGGACAGTCCATTGTAGGTATTAGCATCGAATTATAGTGTGAGGAAATGAGCACAAAATGAACACGTGGGAACTTACTACCTGCCTCATGTATCACTGACTCATTCATCTCTCGATTCCTTCCACTTGTGTGTGTTTAAGAGGAATATGAACCATTAGTAGTATATTCTCTGTCTGTCTGATATTACGACAGTCCATTGTATCATCATCGGACCGATCGACAGTCCATTGTAGGTCAACATGCACTTGTGAATGATGCACAGAGAGCACATCGTCTGATCTAATGATTCGCCAAATGGACTGTTGCCAAGACAAATGGTAGCTACAATGGACTGTCGACATATCTGATATATAATCATATGTTGCCTCATTATAACATTGCAGCTGTTATGCGGCTTCAATGTGAAGTGATTCAACCTACAGTTCATGGTCGCATGACAAATGGACTGGTGCATTCACCTATAATCACACTTGTCGATTCAGTAGGGTGTAGATAGGCGGTAAGCACCAAACCACCTCAGGGTGGCAAACGGAAAAAAATGATTCAAGCATTATACTCCTTTCATGATGTAATGCAAAACATGATGTAATGCTTCTTTCATGATGTAATGCAAAACAGAGCCCTCTGTTGATTGCCTCCAGGGTATGGCTAATCTGTCTTAATTCTGAATGAGTACCAGATGTTAATCCAGGATCAGCTTTGTGAGATGTGCTGGGCTCCTTTCCAGGGGGTTCCAGACGTCTTCTCTGAAGTAATATAAGACAGTTTCTTTTGATGTCTAGCGAAAACCTCGAAAATTCCGTGAAACATCAGAAATAGCAAAAACACAGAAAGTAATATCCACCATGGTGAAAATATTTTCCACTGCGGTTAAAATAATTTCAATATCCATATTATTACCACCGCGGTGGAAATTATTACCATCGCGGTGGATATTATTACCACCGCGGTGGAATTATTTTCTGTGTTTTTTGCTATTTCTGATGTTTCACGCAAATCGCTAATTTCCAGTGTTTTCATGCGGTCGTTTGAATTGTTCTTGTCTTATGAAAATGAATTTCCAGAGTTTTCGTATGGAAATGGTTGCAGTTTCATGAAGAGAATGACAAGAAAGAGAGAAAATGCGAAAGTGAAATCTTGAAAATTAGAGAAAGGCAGAAAATTGGAAAGATAAATACAGGAAAAAACAGACTCAGTGAACATGTCATAGATGACCTTCACCTGTCCAGTCCTAATGACATATGCCAAGGATGGACTGATTACTTCTACAGTGATGATCGAGAAAACTTCGACCAGAACTACAAACACCAAATTCAACTTCAAAGGCCTGTGCTGAAATTCATTTTATTTGGGAAAATAATCGAGACAGTGGTGCAGACGAGATGCCCTAGAGTTATCTCCCCCTGTGGCTTAGGTGCCAGAAAGCCGAAAGCCGGAGATGTTGAGATCGACGGCACGACAACTCTATTCAAAAGGATTATGTGGGCGAAAGTTAGATGATGAAAACGAACTTATTGCGTTAAAATAATTGGTATTCAATTTAATTCCCTTGGGTGAGTAATTGTTTGAGTTAAACCACCTAATTCAGGTGGAATATGGACTTTGAGGGGCGTGAATCTGTCAGATTGGGTGAGCAATCTGCACAACAACAACAACAACTGCACTCAGCATCTGCATGATGGTGACAAGACTGGATGTTGTAATTTGGCTGTTAACATCACTGTGATTGGTCACAGTAAACAGTCCTGAGACTTAGTAGCCGAACGGGAAATAATAATCCAGAATGAGCCCTCCAGCTTAGGGCAGCACATCTTCACATAGTCCAATACAATGGGTGACTGATACAGAAGATTATCCGGTTCCGTAAATTGTCTGGTTCCAGAAATCCGTAACAACCGCAGGGCTCGCTTTAGAGCATCAGAGATGACCTGCAAAAATAAACCCCTTCCAAAAAATTTGCAGGTCAAATCCAAGATGACCTGCAATTGCAAAATTTGACCTGCATTTTTTTAATAAGATTTTCGAAATTCTTTGATGGACCACAGCTCAATAACGGACTTTACACTTAATGTGTGATCACGCAATCTTTTTTGATTGTACGAGTGCCGCTAATCCAAGCTTGTTGAAAATTTCTCACCGTTTGAATTTGCCGTTCGTACTTCGAACACAGCGAGCAGTTCATTTCTGTCACAATATCATGTCCGTTTTTTTTTCTCCTTTTTCGTAATGTTGAGCCAGTCGTTAAACCCCCACGATCGTACAGTTGATACTTTTGCCATCACACAATTTATTTCATTATTTGGCAGCCCGGCAAATTAATCTGTCAGTTCATTTTGGCCAGTCTCTCAGCAACAAACGAACGGAAATAGGATTCCTAGAACAGCGGCGCACGCATGCGTAAGGACAGTAAAGGGAGACAACAGTTCTCTATCTCCAAGTAATGCGCGAGTAGACTCCCCTGAACATATTTACTTTTGCCATCGATCTGAACTCGACCACGACGATGTATTTTGTGTTGAAAAAGATGAAAAGTTTTCTACCTTTTGGACATGCCGTCGACGAAAATGATCTCCAGAATATCCACTGAACAGAAGATAATAACAATTTCTGCCACAGAAATTATGACCTGCAATTTTTTTTTTTTTTTTTTGCAGGCGAATTTTCACATGGCCTGCAACACCTCAAATTTGGCCTGCAAATTGCAATTTGCAGGCCGCCAATTCGAGCCCTGAACCGCAGGCCTCAATTTAAGGAGTGCTGATGATAACCTCTCAACAGGTTACCATGCAATCTACACTGGTAACCTATGGCAACCTATGACTAACGTCACAGGACCTACGAAATAGGGTTTGATATAATTTAAGTGTGTACTCGAGAGATGACTTGGGGGCCCTGTGTGCTACCATGAGAGAATTTATATAGCATCTCTAAATTGACAGTGGGAACTATTAACTTTTCCAGATGTCATCACTGGTGAGTCGTTAGCATAGCAACTATTATCGCCCTCAGTTTCTATTACCATGGGCACTGATCAGCCCAGCAGTACAGCACGAGGTGTTGGGAGGAGAGTCCGAGAGAGCCTCTTCTCGGCATTAGGAGATTTTTTTCAAATTAGCGTAGGGAATGGTGCTCTGTCAGAGCAGTTGAGAAGTAAATGTTTCAAGTCCCAAAATAAGATCGGAAACTGGAAAAGAAACACAAATTTGAAGTGAGAACGGTCAAGATCAGAGATTTGTTAGAATGCAAGAATCAAAAGAGAGCCATTCTCCATGGATATATTTATTTGGCATTCAACTTCAAGGTACCTCATCTGAAGAGAGTACATAGTAATAATCAATGAACAATAAAGCACACACGAAAAAAATAAACAACTGGTTATAGGTTACTGAATTTAAAACACAACGATGATCTTATTATTGATCTCTTCAGTGATAACAGATAATAGGGTCATTGTTGTGTTTAAATTTAGTAATTTCTCTCATAAAATCCAGTAATTTTTTATTTCTTTTTGAGGTAGAACATTTTTTAACTAATGACTGAACTGAAGAAATTATGCAATGTTGTATAGGCTGGATATATAAAACGTGCAGTATAATATGCCTTCAACGGAATTCCAAGACCAGCAAATGAGTGAAAACGGATACCATCGGAATCATGCCGAGAAAACCTATAGGGCTGGGGCTTGGTTTGGCCGGCCACGCTTATCAGCAGCTACCCGAATTATATTTCAATAAACGTGGTGACTCGGAAGCCCGTCTCCCTAAATTTAGCCCTCACAGCTGTTTTGATACAAAACTGCCTCGGATCAAATATCCAGTGTCACCCTCGCTCAGAAAAACTGGACCAACAATTCTAACATGTGCTCTAGGCCTGCATCACCGTCAGCGGAGTATTTGCGTCCTAACTGGGCCTACACATGTATTTTGTAATTTAACATCCGAAGACAATCTGATGAACTTTGCTTTGGAGATCCTTTTCGTAACGGTTTTGTAGTCTTTCAATATTAAACCATGCGGCCTACACGAAGCGAGCGAAGACCACCTCAACGATATGGGTGGGAAGATGATGATGAAAATGTGAAGATCAAGAATGAAAGACTGAAGCCAATAAGTGTGCAAATTACTGTTATATATATAAAAATACCAGAAGTGTGCATGACGGGTGGGGAGGAGTGTGTACTTTTAGTACGGTACAATAACGTTTCTGCCCCCCCCCCCACCCGTAGGCCTATATGCAGAGTGGAAGAAATGCTGTCCATCTTATACTATAATCAATCAGTCAAACAATCATTATTGCACAAATAGATAAATCCAACATACAAGCAACATATAATTATAAAGGAGCACAGTTGTGCTAATACTAACGGTAATACCAGCAACATATATGATGGTTATATTATAACGGCAAAATGCTGCAGTGATAGGATACATATAGGGTGTCTGTTCGAACACATTTGTACTATTTCAAGGATGATGCTAATATTATTTTCTATACTACGTTAACTTCATGTTCGAGTTCCGTAAGCTAAAATTAATATTACAAAACAGAGCCTCACATTTTTATTTTAACATACTTGTCCTTACCGTATTCCTTTTCACTAATACCCAATGATAGGTAATTATAAAATCTGTGTTCTAATTTTTTTTTAATCTCATTTTGTAATGGGAGTAATATCGTAATAGGTACAGATATTACTCCGTCTTCTAAATATCAAATCGCATATTGTTGTTCTGTGATTCGCAAATGTGACAAAATCCACACATGCCCCGATGATCACATTGAAAATAGTCCAGCCTCGCATGATCGGAATAAGAAAGCAGGAAGAGTGGTTGAAGGTTATTTAACTATTACTAAATTGTAGGCCTATGTTTTAGAATCTGAAGATTTGACCTTAAAAGTTCAGCTTGATAGGGCCATGTGTTTCTGGTTCAGGCCAGGGTATCAGTCTTCATCGGAATAGGGTCGCCTTAATATGGTGATTACGACGTACGAGCGAGCGCACACATGCATGTGTGCTTTTTTTATAGATATAATTAAAATATATTTTGGAAGCTGAAGTCTTAGAACAACAACAACGACCACCGAAAGCCAACAAATACCCTGACGCTTCTGTGAGAAGAAGTTTTTCAAAGTTGCTTGGCGCTTCTGACAATGATTTATAAAATACATGTACATGTAAAGTGATACTCGTGGCTCGGTAAAACTTCGCAGCAGACGAAATAACAACCTTCATTCTCCGATAAAATGATTTGCTTCCTTCATGCATCGTGGCATATACAGCTCGGGAAGCGTGGCGTGGACTATTAGGGAAAACATGGCGGAGCTACCTGGAAACGTATAATGCCGACATATTTTGGCAAGTACCATTAAAGTTACTGATATTTTCGAGTGCTTTTTTTTTTTGCTTTAGTGCTGGGCGTCCGAAGTTAGTCCCAGGCGCTTAAAAGTCACAGTGAAGCGTACAGTCAAGGGTTCCCGATGGGCATGACAGTGCACTTGAGTCATCAATAAATAATAAAAAAATAATTATAAATTAAATTTTCATCAGAATTCGATCAGCTCAGAACTTGCTGGTAACAATGCCCTAATGCACGTTCATGCCAAAAATCAAGGTTCTAATGTTAACGGTTCTCCTTATTTTGCCGACGAAAGGATTCGGATGGACTGACTCACTCACTCACTCACTCATTACCGGACAATTTGCGATCTGTAGCCTACTTCGTAGGAATATTATCAGTCAAAATTATGGGGACCTGAAAATAGGTTACCACTATTTTTCATATGGCAACCTTCAGGCAACCTGAAAACAGGTTACCACCTTAAATTGAGGCCTGCAACCGACTTCGTTTTCGAAGAGAAAGACGCTGCTTCAGATCGGTGGATGCATAGCGATTAAAAGTTAATGTATTCCTCTTTTGAAAAGCGGTCACAGTCCCGGCATAGCAGGTTTTGTATATCTTGTAATCCACAGTAACTTTCACCTACCGTTAGCCGAGGTCAAAAAGCACGTGCTTCGCAATGTGTAATTTCAAGTAACTTGGCGCTCTGGCCTACGCGTGTAACACGTAAATATTAAATCGCAGTCTACTGGAAATTATCGGCAACAACCCAGTAATCCATCGTAGAAAAAGTAGGTTCATACCATTTCTGATTTTTTATTTATAACATTTTTATCAACTGCTTGTCGTTTAGCCGGTTCCGAAAACACGTAACTGAGTCCCGTCACAATTATCTTTTATGCCACTTCCATGTATAAAAATTAAAATGTATATTTTCACTAGAAGTCAGTGAATAATTTCAAGATAATCGCAATAAAACTCTCCCAAAACTTCCCCCCTTCAGCATCAAATCAGCATCAAATGGAAACTATCGATGCGAAGAGGTTTCTCAAACTTTCAGATGTTGCAGGACTTCCAATCGGCCATGCCCCCTGGTGTCTTAGTTCAGTCTTCAGAAAACTGATTTGTTCCGGTTTCTCAGTCTTTGCGGAAGCCACAGGCGAGCCGCGACAAAGTTTTCCACCTTGGCCTCCAGTGCATGAGAAAGAGGGCGGTGCAGTCATTCCATGCAATTACAATAATATGTAACAAAGATAAGGATGACGAGGACCAGGATATCAGGAATATGATATTAGAGGCCCTGGATAAGATGCCTGCGAAAGAATGCATGACAGTAATTTAACACACTAAAGCCTTGATATGACAATGTCATCAATGTTTTAGTAACACACTATAGTGTTGTAGTAGATAACTGGTGGAGTCGCGACGGATGTCTCTCACCCCACTGGTTCTTCGTAACCCGCGTCACACCTATGCGACCAGTTGTGCCCTTTCTATACTACTCATCGCGCATGCGCAGTCGACCCGTTCTACTGTAGGGTGCAAGTCTGGCCCAAGGGATCTCATGTAGTGAACACCCCATGTCTCTCACCCCACTGGTTCTCCCTGGTTGGCGCCTTGAATAACATATTAGTGAGTAAAGCGGGGGAGGATGAGTAGGAGTGGCACACGCCACGGATTAAACTAGGGAGATAAGTGTACAAAATACCAGTATTTGTATTTAAATCTTTGTATCATTCTGAAGTCAATTTTGGTGCTTCTTCAACACATGAAGGATTACGAGGAATACACATCAGACCAATGTGTTTGTCTGGGTAGACCTATTAAATATCACTCTCATCGACAAATGTGTTTGTGTCATTAACCTAAGGAAATTTAAAAAAAAAAAAATGTAATTTTGGAACGGCCCTTACAAGGTATATTTTCTTTGGCCTAATTGGCTAGCTGTTTTAATGGGGGTGGGGGGTGTAGCCCGACAAATCGAATATCTGAAAGAGGGAATAGCATTGAATAACGTGAAATCAATGGGAAAACACAATATTTATCAAGTTGAAGTGCTTTTATTACAATCACTACAGATATTCAGATCCTCGAAATACAATCATGAATGGCATTTTTCATGGTTTGTACCTGTAACATTTATAACATAATACAAAATATTTTGAATATCACAAGTTCGATATAAAACAAGGCGGTACATTATACCAATGCAAACACATATCTTGAATGGCCTAGCCGATAGGAAGAGTATATAGATGCATTGAGAATGGATTTCAGGCCACTGATGTCCATAGTGAAGAGCATAATTTCTGCTAACATAAGATGTCCATATCTGACATTGTATAATTGGCTGAACAAATCACAATCACTTCTCAAATAGAATGTTTAGTTTCATTTAGTACCTTCAAAGTAGATCGGTTGGTTAAACAGATAATTAAATAGACTTGGCCTCATAGAGGGCGCCGTTTCCGAAACCGGAAGTCATCGCAACTGGACAAATTGGGTGCAACAACAACGGTACTTGGACGATCATATTCAATAACCTTGTGTGGAAATTGTTTATGCTCTGCAATAAAGGGGTGAATGCCGCATATTTTCATACCGAATAGATAACTCGGTCATGCTTGCTGTCGAACCCAACAGTTGAAGACTGATTTCGTTTACGGAACCGGTTAATCTTCTGTAGCTCCAACTGGAACCTAATGATACTTTTTGAGTGGGTTTCGCCGCCTTTTGTACCAGTCCCCGCTTGAATATATGATCAGCTCCACCATGTTTGTTTTCACACTGGAGTGTCGACTGCGCATCATACAAAAGGCGGCGAAACCCACTCAAAAAGACAACAGATGTTGGCCGTTCGGACGATTCGGACTAGTTCATGATACGTTTTATCGGAAAATGCATGGTAAGGAGCAACTAAATCATTGTTTATACGATTCGGTCTTCTACATTACGATGGTCGCTAGGATGTATGTGGAACCTAATGACAGTATCATTAGGTTCCAGTTGGAGCTAGGTGACTGACAGCCTGTCTTTTATTATTTGGATGTTCGATTGGGCTGTGATATGGACATGGTAGACATCAACTTATTAAAGGAGGACATATTCCAGTCACATCATATTGGACTAATCTTCACAAGTCCAGGTAAATCCTCGCAGAGGGTTTACTAGCGTTATAAGACGCCAAGCGAAAGCCTTGGCGTCTTATCTCGGTAGTTGAAAGTGAAACAAAACCATAAGAAACGTTTACAAAAATACTTACTTCCAAACCTCTTACACTCCCCTGAGTATGTCCTTTCCGTTCTATGATCACCTAACTGTGAGTGAATGGTGTCATTGGGGTGTTTATAGCAAAGCACAAGAACGGAAACATTTCATCAACAATTTTTTCGACCTTCCCCAATTTTCGATCCACGCCATGTTCGTGTAATGCGCATGTGTAGAGCAAAACAACATCCGGTTAAAAACGCACATGGCTACACATGGTGGGAGTGGTGGGCGTGGTTTAAACTAGCCATGTGCATTTTTAACCGGATGTTAAACGGTTAAACGGTTTTGCTAGGATATGTTTGTTTCATTTGCGTACACTTCACCATCCATAAGATGGCTTGCGAATCGTGTGTCTCCATTATCGCGAAGCGATATCCGGTACTTTACCGGATTCTGCCTTCATCAGGCGGAGAACAGACTCGAGAAATCTGATAAATTACAGGTTTTTCATACCACTTCGGAAACAGATATTGCCTGAGCTTACAAAATATATAGGTATGAATAACTTTCGTATCATCCAAGAGGTGTGGTAGATCTGTAATTTTCAACAAGTAGGACATCACATGACTCGAAAATGGCGGGTTACGTTGGGGTTAAGTCCGTAGACTTTAGCTGATTGGCTGACGAAGTCACGTGCTTTTGATTTCTGGAAATTCCCTCTTCCAGTTGCCGAAAGTAGGCTGAGAATGGATACACACGATCCCAGGGTCAGTCTTACCGCGTATAGATGACCGAAATGGTTACAGGTTGTGTTTGTTTGGGTCATCGTCACCATGTGACCAATAAGGTTAGAAGCGACGTTAAACTTCAAACAACCAACCAACTAATCCAGAATGATAGCCACACTGCCATTCGATTAAATTTATCTTCTTGAGTAAAACCTGTACTCTATAGTCCTTGAGTATGAGACCAGGTGGTGATCACGTCATTGGAATGGAGATATCAAGCCGCAGTGCTGCACGACCAACATCAAAATCTAATTTCATGTAATTCCACCCAAATACATAAATATATATGACCAATAAGGTTAGAAGCGACGTTAAACTTCAAACAACCAACCAACTAATCCAGAATGATAGCCACACTGCCATTCGATTAAATTTATCTTCTTGAGTAAAACCTGTACTCTATAGTCCTTGAGTATGAGACCAGGTGGTGATCACGTCATTGGAATGGAGATATCAAGCCGCAGTGCTGCACGACCAACATCAAAATCTAATTTCATGTAATTCCACCCAAATACATAAATATATATGTACCTTATACTATCAACTTCATCCGAATGCTAGACACTCCCCCCCCAAAACCATTTCCCCTTAGACATTTTCCCCAAAAAAGACATTCCCCCCCAATTTTTGAGTCACTTTCCCCCAGTTTTGCCCCGTAAAAATATGGTATTCTATTGTACTCATATGCATACTCTGCATTAGTGTCAAGTAGTGTTGCAGTGTTCTCGGGGAATACAAAAAAGGAAGAATCATAATATGTGCAGGCCTTCAAGTGCCTCAAAAATTTCCTATATTTTCCTATATTTTTGATTCATTCAGATCTATATTTTACTCAAAACCTCCTATATTTCCTATATTTTGACTTTGTCTCATGAAAACTTTCATCAATTCTCTGTAATGAATCCAACTGACATAGGGAAATACATCAGAAATTGTTTTCGCCTCCCTTTGCTTGACAAATATGACAAAATTTAAATCTCTCTATGCTGAATCAAACAACAGAACAGGTTACCTGAAACACCACCACTATGACCGCATACAGTGAAAGTAATTTGATTATACACCAGAAAATCACAGAGTTTGGAACTTATAAAGTAGTACAGACCTGTCTTGCACTCCTTTGTTTCCTATATTTTCCTATATTTTATTCAGAAAACTCCTATATTTCTCCTATATTTTTGCAAATTTCCTCCTATATTTTCACTGTGAGCCACTTGAAGGCCTGTATGTGCCTTCAATTTATTGTATAACAAATAATCAGATACGGTATAGTACCATGACGTACACTAGCACTGATCAAGGAGTTCTGCCCATTGTTTATCAACGAAACAAGAAATTAATTTTCTCCATGTAGGAATTCGTTGTTCGCTTGTCCAATATGTCATACACGCTAGATTGTTTCTGGCTGCATGCTACCTTTCCATGTGTTTCAAACAATATATAATATAATTAAATTATGAATGTATATTCTACAATGAATTTATCAACACCCCATTGCCCATAAGTATATATCAATTACGTCTATAAAATGTGTCTAGGTTACTTTTCTATACATAAATTTGTTTAATTCAGCATCGCAGAAAACCACCATCGATAGAAACTGCCTCACAATTAAGAGAACATTATGGGACCATTGCTGGAATTAATCGCTGGGACACTGAACTTTAATAGATAGGGTCTAGCTTTAGCTTTGAAATCAAACTGTGTCACAACATGACTCACATGTAATATATGTTTTATATCTTAAATAACAAATTATTTGTTATACAATTAATGAATTAGAGGTGCATATTATTATTCGACAAGTAATGCCAAGTATGCATATGCGTACCATAGAATATCATATTTTTTTAGGGGGGGGGAGTGGCAGAACTTGGGGGGGGGGGGAAGTGACTCAACATTTTTGGGGGGGAAATGTTTTTTTTGGGAAATGTCCTGCTTCCCTTCATCCATATACACAAAAATCTGCTCAGGAAAGCACAGAGGGTAGGAAAAAACAAGTGACTCGGCATTGTTGTTGTTTCTCAGGAATAGCCTTCTCCCTTGTCGACTGTTTCGCCATGTTTCTTTTAGTTTACCTAATATGCAAACCGCACACGTGAACGGCAAGAAATAGGTGGAATAACATGTCCGCTCCAAGTCCCATGACATGCTTTTGACACACACACTTTAAAATATTCCTTTTCGGTATAGTCAGTGTGTGAGCAAAATTTAATCCGCATATAACAGAATCGATTGCAGAGCGGACATGTTCTTGGCAATTGCTGCATGTTATTCCGCCTGTTTCTTGCCGTTCATGTGTGTGGTTTGCAATTTGGGTAAACCAAAAGAAACATGGCGAAGCAGTTGACCAGGGAGGACGCTATGCTATGTCCCGACAAACAACAACAATCCCGAGTCACTTGTTTTTTTCTTTCCTCTTTGCATTCGTGAGCAGATTGTGTGTGTATGTGGATGAAGTTGGTAGTATAACGTACATATTTATTTATGTATTTGGGTCGAATTACATAAAATTTGATTTTGCTGTTGGTCCTGCGCTGCGGCTTGATTTCTCCATTTCAATGACATGATCACCACCTGGTCACGTACTCAAGGATTTTACTCTATATAATGTCATCCTGAATGCTCATTATTTTCTAGAAGCTAACTTCTAAATATTGATGAGTAAGGCCACTGTTAGTTGATTGTTCATTTCTCATGACCCTCTCACATCTTAATTTGAGGGGCAAATAATTAAAATTCATGCTGTTTTTTCAGATTTTTAGGTGTGAAATATCTCTTCTTCAAATTTACATGCGTTTGGTTTGCTGCATTCATAATTAATAATCACACTCAGCATGTCTATTTTCACAAGCAAGGTCACGAGAAACAAACAATTAAGTGACAGCGGCCTATTAAACTGTATGTTGGTTCGACAGATTGTCTGACTGTGGTAAAAAGGGTTCTCCCTTCAAAAATCGCGAAATGGGAGCGACCATGGGCTTGCGCGACCTCATCCCAGTAAATACTATTTTAAAAACATATTTTGCCATTCTCACATATATACTATTTTAATATTAATGAGTAATTCCATTTCATTCTAAAGAATGATCTCTGTGTATTATAGTGTTAACCACTTCGCTTTCATAACATTTGCTTCAACGAAATCACAACTGACCCAGTTTCCGTTTGGAATGAGGTACAAGTTAAAGACACTAAAACTTGTGAAAAATTTGACGGATCTTGTTAAATTTGGGCTGACATTGAAGACAAATTATAAATTAATAATATACATGTATGTGTTGTGGAATGGACGAGTATTTTTAAAAATTAATTTTTAATGGGGTGAGGTTGTGCGATCCAGTGTTCGCTCCCATTTTGTACTTTTTGAAGGGAGGTAACTCTAACTCCATCAAGACAGTCTGTCATAAATTTTCCGTGGTGTGGCTGAAGGGCATACATGTAGGAATCTTGGACTAGCTGTAAATGAGTCGTTTTAATAGTGAACCCCACCTGCCTCATATGTATGTAACAGTAGATGCCATGTTGTGTATTTCTCATGGTGTCTTCTATCTGTCACAGACAAATGATAAACTGATCAATTTCTTGCGCTGTTAAACTTACCTTCACATACTTTTGCTATCGTGTTCTTACGCGATTGCCTAATTGTAATATATTACCACAGAATAAAAATAGTCCCTGTACTGCCCCAATGCCCATGCGCGAGTACCCAGATCCCACGTGACCGACCACGTCACTCCCTTCTTCCCATTGCAACTCGTAGTGGAGGAGTCGTTGTTCTTTGTGTCTTGGAAAAAAGTTAACTTCTGCATTGGATTACCTCGGATTACCTACGTCTTTACCTGGATATTTACCTTGGGAGTTTACCTGGGATATTTACCTGTCGTATACGTGGGATTTACTGTGATTCTGTGTGATTACTGGCCTGGAATTCGTCAACGCATCAGGGAGTATCAAAGAGAGAATCAAATAAAACCAACATGGCGTCCGTTTTCTGTATTGTTTGTGAAAAGTCCAAACCGACGACAGATCCCCACTCCGCCTGTCCACCGTGTCGGGGGGTTTGGTGTGACCAGTACGCAAAATGTGATGAATGTGAATCGTGGCCCGACAATATATTTCAGGAGTATCTTGTCGGCTCATATGCTGGGGAAATTTTGCCGCCGCCCGGCTTTACCGGGGCCGAGATTTTGGTCGTATCTCCGCCTCAGTCTGTTAGGAATGGGTCGGAGATACAAGACTCGGTTGTTATGTCCGTTTCGAATTCCATTTCGGCTCGTTCGGTTCGTGAAAATTCTCCGGAGGTTGTTAATGTAACTCCACCACCCGCTAATTCTGATATTGTTACGGCCGGGTTGGGGGAACAAGATGGCGGTCGTCTTGTCGGAAATCAGACGGCCTTCACCTTGATGGCTATCTTGGACCCTTCTACTACGACGTCAATTCCGACATCGGGCTCTCAATACGGAATGGTAAGTTCTGAGTGTATGACTAATGTCCCTGTCAAGGATTCGTCATTTATACATAAATTAACAACCAATCAGCGCAGTTCGTTTCCAACGTCTGCTGCACCTACAAACACATTTGTTGGTATTAATCCAGTTCCCGACTATGTAGACTATCGCCGTTCTTTATTAAGGAACGTGCCGAATTTATCGAGGGCGCCTGTTCATCTGCTAAAGTCAGGGCCTTCACAGTCTGTCATATCGGGACTGGATTATCGTAGACCCGCTCGGTCTGCGTCTATCCCAGCCTCTGTGGATAGATATATGCATTCGAATTACCCTACAGTATCTTCATACATACCGGTAGTTTCGTCAAGTATTGGTACTGCAGCATCTGCGCAACCTATACCTTTACTTGTGCATCTACTGATATACAATATCAATCGGCATCTACCCCAGCCCCTGTGGATAGATACATGCATTCGAATTACCCTATAGTATCTCCATACATACTGGTATTATCGTCTAGTAATGGTATTGCAGCATCTGCGCAACCTACCGTTACTTTATATGCATCGACTGATATACAATATCAATCTACGTCTCGTCCGATTTTATCGGACAGTCATATGCAACCTGCAACATCATACCGTATGGGATCTGCACACTCCCAGGTATCATCGTTGTATTACGAGCCTGCTGCATCTGCGCATGCTCCGTCTATGGCGGCAACTACGGCCTACTATAGGCTGGCTACTATGTGTGATGCTACTGCTATGCCTTCTATGTATAACAGGTTGCCTAATTTGCATACTGCTCCTGCGTACTCTCCGCTTCCGGTTCGCCCCGCAGTATTTAGGCCCGCATCATACCCTTCCGTAGCTTCTGTTGCTCGACCGCATGATGTACCTCGTCGTGTGATGTCACCTTCTCGTTCTTTCATGACGTCACACTTGACTTCTGGTACATCGGGTGCCTACTTCCGGTCTCCATCACCTAGACCCGTGAGGCGTTCTATGCCATATCACGCTTCTGTTCCGAGACGTGAAGTTAAGGTTGCACACCCGTACTTGCCTAGATACCCAGCTAGGCCGGCGATGTCTCAGTATCCTGCTGCATCTGGTACTCCACTTCTTCCTGCTTCTGTCCGGCAGTACCAGACTCCAGTGACAACTATTTCTGCCGACCTGTCTAATAGGATGAATAGATTGTCCGCTGATTTTGCAGCATTACAAAGAGATATGTTGATGCCTCCTCCACCGCCTCCGTCACCAGTACCGCGCTGGGCTGGCTATCAACCTCGCCTCGTGTCATCGAGACGTCCGCCTTCTCCTTCCCGTGCTATGCAGCCACTTGATCTCTCGGTAGCTGGTATTCCTCCACCTCCTGCATTTGTGCCTAGGTTTCCTTCTACTGACCTTAATGTGACAGTGAGGAATGCTGAGCCGGAAACGGAAGAAGACGCGTCGCTCTTTGACACTGATCCGGATTCGTCAACGGCCAATTATGCACAGACTTTGGCTCGTTTGTACGAAATGTTTCCGGATATGCCCCCACCGCCAGTTTTGGACTCGAGGAGAGTGACTGCGATGTCGGACCTCCGGCCGGAGCCTACGCATCGCACATCTCTCCCGCCCTCCAGAGCCGTTATTGAATGTGCTGACCGTATGCGGGATGCCTTTGCTCTTCCTAGGACCCAGGATGAGAGGCAGAGTCTCCTTCAACCTAGGTCGTTATTTAAGCGTTCTAAAGGAGCTTTCCCGTTGGAGAGGCCTACTTTCCGGGCCTACCAAGTACATGGCTCTCCCTGGCATAGCCGAGCTGCGGTCCAGGAACCGGAGTTCGAGCAGTTCATAGGGGCAACTCCGCCCAAGAAAGACATTCCTCTTTCCATACGTCAGATGTGTATCCTGGAAGACACATCTGGACAAGGGATTGCGATTTCTTCTCACCTCGATTGGTTCCTATTTGCTATTCGATCGATTTTGAATCGCATTCCTGAAACGTCTTCAACTGGTTATGTTCCTATTCCGGTTGAAGATGTTACCCTGATGAAGGACTTCCTGACGGCAGCTGCGCGCGCAGACGCTGATCTAATGGCCTCATCTGCCTATTTGTCAGCCATGTTCGTGCACCTTAGACGTCTCACATTGTCTCAGGCCCTGCCTACGTACACCCCAGACAGTGTGAGGACCGCTTTAAGGGAGCAGTCCCCCGCCTCAGGACTTCTGTTTGCCGGCGTGCTTCCGGTATTACAGAATGAAATGTCCGCTGCCAGGACCACGCATACTTATTTTGCGCCTCAGAGGAAGCGATCAGCTCCTGCAGCTGCTACTTCATCTTCCTCGCAGTCTAAGAAAGCCTCGACTGAGAGCTCTTCTGGGACTTATGGGCCCAAAAAGTTTGCGGCCTCCTCATCGAAACAACCGGGTTGAAATTCGAGAGGAGGGGGGGTGGTGGCCGATTTAAACGAGGCCGCGGAAAAGGGAAGTCCGCTAAACCCCCCCCAAAGAAATGAGGGCACGGGCCATGCAGATGTTCGTTCTGCATGGCGAGATCGCACTATGCCGCCTTTCCCGATCATACCAATGCCGGATCTTCCTCTAGGCGGGAGACTTACCCGGTTTTGGCAGAATTGGAAGGCAATCCAGGCAGATCCGTGGGTGGTGAACACCTTACGACATGGGTATCGACTGGAGTTCGCCACAACTCCCCCGTTGACTTCCTCACCCATGTCGTCTCGGATTCCGGTGCGTCAAGGATACCTGAAGGAGATTCAAAAGTCCGTGGACAAGTTGGTAGAGAAGGGTGCTGTGATCGAACTTCCTCCAACCGATATGTCTCCGGGCTTTTATTCTCCGGTATTCCTGGTCCCCAAGAAGAATACCTCAGAGATGCGCATGATCATCAATCTGCGTCGCCTGAACAAGGACTTCTTGGCCTCGCCTCCTCATTTCCGCATGGAGTCTTACCACTCAATTCGTACGGCTCTAATGCAAGGGGACTGGATGACGTCTCTGGACCTCCAGGACGCCTACCTTCATGTTCCGATTTTCAGGGGTCACCACAAGTACCTGCGCTTCCTGGTCGGCAACCGGAAGTTTCAGCTGCTTGTGCTCCCTTTCGGACTGTCCACGTCCCCATGGGTCTTCACCAGAATTTTCAATCCGGTGGCGGCGTTCCTGCACTCTCGAGGGCTAAAGTATCACTTTTATCTCGACGATTCCCTTCTGAGGAATCAGTGCAGGAACGATCTCATCAAGGACACCAGCTTTGCTTGGGAGATCCTAGTTGCCCTGGGCTACCTTCCTCACGAGGGCAAATCAGAGTTGACGCCATCGCAGTCTCGAGTCTTCCTCGGAGTTTCATACAACACCCTATCGGTACTGGCGAAACCTCCAGAAGACCGCTGGAAGAAAATTCAGGTGGCAGTGCCGGAGTTCATGTCGGCACCGCACAGGAGTGCTCTCCAATTCGCTGCAATGATCGGCCTGTTAACATCCACTCGGGATGTAACTCCTCGAGGCCGGTTGCAGCTTCGGCCGTTGATGATGCACCTCAACGACTTTTGGCCGAAAAGACACCTTTGTCCATCTGTCCCTGTGACAGAGGATGTCAAACGTCTCCTTCGCTGGTGGCTGCAGCCGGAGAACGTGATGATAGGTGTCACCTTCCTTCCTTTTCAACCGGTCCATCAACTGTTCACGGATGCATCGATGGAAGGATGGGGAGCACATTTGGGTTCGAGGTCAGTCTCCGGCTTGTGGAACGACAGCCAGCGGAAGTTACACATCAATGTATTGGAGTTTCTCGCTGTTCACCTCTCCATACAGAGATTCCTTCCGGACCTAACGAACCAAAGCTTGTTAGTAGCCACCGACAATACGACTGTTCTGGCTTACATAAACAAGCAGGGGGGAACTCACTTCCCCCAGCTTCTGGATCAGGCACAGAAGTTCTTCAACCTTTGTTGGAGCAACGGAATTTCTGTGCGAGCTCGTCACATTCCCGGTCATCTGAATGTTTTGGCAGACACCTTATCCAGGCCAAGTCAGATAATTTCGACCGAGTGGCAGCTTCACGAGGACATCTTAGCCCAGATGTCTCGGATATGGGAGATGCCGAATGTAGATCTGTTCGCCACCCGTTGGAACCATCTACTGCCGGTCTATGTGTCTCCTGTTCCGGATCCAGCAGCCCTGGCAGTCGACGCCCTGTCTTTGGACTGGTCCGACATGATTGCGTACGCGTACCCGCCGCCAGCAATCTTGTCACAAGTCCTCCGGAAGATCCGAGCACACCCGTGCGTGGTCTACCTTGTGGCTCCGTGGTGGCCCTCTCGCCCATGGTTTGCAGACCTGATGGATCTTCTGATAGACGTGCCTCGTCTTCTGCCGCTCTGGTGGAACCTGCTTCGCCAGCCGAGATCCAGTCTTTACCACTCGAATCCCGGTCTTTTTCATCTGACCGCGTTCAAGTGCTCCAGCATCAGCTCGCTAAGACTGGATTTTCTGTCGAAGCGTCCGAAAGGATGGTCCGGTCCACCAGAGCATCAACGACTGCGGTGTACCAGAACAAGTGGAAGATCTTCGCTGCCTGGTGTTCTAGTCGCGGAATCGTTTCAACCTCTGCCACTGTTCAACAGGTAGCGGACTTCCTTTTGTATCTGTTTCATGACAGACAGCTTGTTCCGGCCACGGTCGACGGTTATCGGTCCGCTATTTCGAGGGTGCTTCTGCTGACCACGGGTGTCAACCCATCGCTCGACGTCAACCTCTCTGCCCTTCTTCGTTCCTTTCGGGTGGAGAGGCCTACTCCGACGCCGCAGCTTCCTAAATGGGATTTGGCTCTGGTTCTGAGACGGCTTTCTGAGCTGCCTTTCGAACCCATCGGCACCTGTGAGTTGAAGTTTCTATCTTACAAGACCGTATTTCTGATTGCCTTTACCTCTGCCGCCCGCGTATCAGAAATCCATGCCTTGCATTTCAGGTCTTTAAGATATAATCCTCAGTGGACCTGGGTGGCGTTATCCACTCTCCCGGAGTTTGTCGCTAAGAATCAATCTCTCTATGACAATCTTCCGAGGGAGTTCGTCATCCCGGCTCTGTCCAACATCTTGTCTGCAGGTGTTGACGATGACAGAGTCATGTGCCCCGTCAGAGCTCTCTCTTGTTACTTGGCACGCGTTGAACAGCAGAGAGCAGGGCGGGTGCGGCTATTTATCCCGTTTGGGCCCTCATCGAAGCAGGAGATTTCTAAAAACACTATATCTTCCTGGCTTTCGAAGACTATTCGGTTTTCCTATTCGGACATTCCTTCTGAGTTAACTAATTTAACCAAGGTCTCCGCTCATGAGGTCAGGGCTTTGGCGGCTTCCTGGCCTCTATGGACCAATAGATCAGTATCTGATATTATGAGGGCCTGCCACTGGAGGAGTCACATGACCTTTGTGTCCCACTACCTCCGGGATATGACGCTGCAAAGACGGGACATCTACTCTCTGGGCCCCCTGGTGGCTGCCCAGTCCGTTGCAGACCCGTCTACCAAGCACTAGACCCCTAGTGTTTTTACCAGGTTTTAAATTTGGTAAGTTACTTGCTCTCCCCAAATTTTAAAAAAGAGGGGGGGGGGGCGGGTATTTTGGGTCTAGTGTATGTCAGCTTTATTCACTGGGCCTGTAGTTTCTATAGGCCGAATGAGTATATCAAGGACCATATCGTCATTATTATACATTTATGGTCTTTGATTACTTCGCTGACTCCTGTACTCCCCTTCGCTTATGCTCGGGGTCCTTTTGTTTCCGACCACTCATTCCCTCCGTCCTGCTATGGTATTCTAGCAAAAAGTATGTGAAGGTAAGTTTAACAGCGCAAGAAATATGAAAAATTTGAAAATCAATTTTCCTATTTCTAAGCTTAAACTTACCTTCACATACTGTGATGGCCCTCCCAGCCTCCCCGCTGATGGGTTATTCACACTGCGTTGAATGGGGAAGAAGGAAGTGACGTGGTCGGTCACGTGGGATCTGGGTACTCGCGCATGGGCATTGGGGCAGTACAGGGACTATTTTTATTCTGTGGTAATATATTACAATTAGGTAATCGCGTAAGAACACGATAGCAAAAGTATGTGAAGGTAAGTTTAAGCTTAGAAATACATGTAGGAAAATTGATTTTCAAATTTTTCATTTTTGTTTAAAAGTACAAGGCCAGTACAAGCGGTGTCTCGCATAACAAGTCCTCTAAAATTTACTTCATGGAAGATAACGAAAGGTATGGCCAGCCCAATAAATCAATGCAAACATCATCGTCGTAGTTGTTGTTGTTGTTGTTGTTGCACTGACGCTAATGCATTACCAACGGAGATTTGTCAGGGGAGTTTCTATCTCACATTATGATGGGATGTGATTTTCGGCTATCGGAGCCAGTTTTTCTTAGAGAAGTGAAATTCTCCACAGTATCCATATGTAATTTGTGCATTTTTATTCTGAAATTTGAAGGAAATCTGTTCAGGATCAAAGAAAATCTATTACCTCACGTGGGTTTTTTTTGTTTTTTTTGTTTTTTTTGTTTTTTTTTTTTTCTCAAAGCACAATGACGTTGGGCTTGCAATGTTGTAACATTGTGACAGGCACTATGAAAACAAGAAAACTTATTGATGCAGATGCATCAATGCCGGCGGAAACGTTTGTAGCTTATAATCTGCGTATTACAAGCCGATTACGTGTGCAACTGGTGAATACAGGTCACGATGCACATTATGGTAAAAAAAACGTCGATTTGTTTGTTTTCCTTAAAGGTTTGACTAATGTAGTTCGCGCAAGAACCCATCTGGAAAGTGTGGGGTTAGCCGGAAGTTAAGTGCTTGCTGGCAAAATGTGCACATGAACCGCATGTCAAACTAGGACTTTGAAAGTAATGTTCTCCGGTTGACGTATTAAGTCACTTCATATAGCCTGATGTAAGAGATCGCGCTGTGGCATTATACGGGACCCATCATCAAGCCACTATTTCTTTATTGATGTGTGTCATTGTAAATTAAGCCTAGATCGACTTTCTCTACACATCAATCCGATCCGCGTGTTTTACTGTTTCAAGTTTTTAGTAACTCGCAGTTCAATCTCAAACATTTTGCTGCAGACGTACACATGGTACAGGTGAATAACTTGATCATGTATGGTCATCGATTTGGTCTCTCAGCCGTAATAAAATAGTACTAAAGGACATTTATTCGATGAATTCATTATAACAGAATTAATATTAATGTGTTAACTACGAACGGGTGATACAGTCCTGTCGTTTTACGATATGAAACTAGTTGGATCACTCCACGGCACGTCTGTGAAGTATGGCTCGAAAAAAACACCTGTTACTCGTCCAATATCAAGATGGCCGCTCCCATGTTTACCGAATTCAGATATCCGGCGGCGCTGCGCCGCCGGAAATAACATGTGAGGTATTGGAGGTTTGTTTTGATTCTGAATAGATTTCCTTCGAATTTCAGAATAAAAATGCACAAATTACCTACTGTGGGGAATTTCACTTCTCTGAGATGAACTGGCTCCGATATTTAGCCGGAAATCCCATCCCATTGTGATACAGCTCAGTAACTGTAGCCGGTTGTAGTTATTTCTTTCATCCCATGGGCCATGTGTAACATTTAAAAAAATTAAAAAAAATTTCTTCAAAATATATAAAACAGGGGTTGAATTGTGAATAATATTGTAAATATTTTTTAATTGTTTGTTCACGTTAACATCAACTGCTTGACAGGATATGGGGCAACAGATAAACAGAGGACAAATGGACAAAAGACCCATCCGACACTTAGTTTCAGGCCAGGGCAATAAGATCACAACTGTACATGTTTTCCTCCCCTATAGATATGTGGATACCTTGTCACTTTTTATACCCCTGTACATAGTTGAGGGTATACTGGATTCCGACTGTCTGTCCGTCCGTGTGTCAGTGTATCCATCCATTCATCTGTCTGAGTTGTGGCTTGGGTTTGCTTTTCGCATGCCATATAACTCACTGCTATTTATCCAAACTTCTACACCCATAAAAACATCTTGGTCTAGCCTGTTAAGGGGCAGAGGAGTTGTAGCACCACTGGTGCCTCATGTTATATGCCTTCTCAACCCAATAAGACAATTAATTTGAATATATTGGTTTTCGCTATCAATTTCTTATGCGACAAACAAAGTGTCCAATAACTGTCGGGGGGGAAATTTGATCAGAGACAACATATGGATGGTCTGAAACTTTCCCGTTGCATTTTATATAAGATCCCATTATTGATCTTTTAATTATTATTCAAACAGTAGTTTTCAATTATCATGCTGTGTGCTGCTTGTAGATGTATATCTCTCTGTTGAACTAGTAAACAAATGTCTGCAAAAAATGTCCATTAAAAAACTGACAGGTAAAGCTATGGACAGTTTGGGACATCAACCAAGCAAATAGTCCCCAACCTTGCGTCCAATCATCGCCAACATCCAGTCGAACCGTCCCCGAATGAAAATGAAATTTTACGGGCAAATCTGATGAAAAAGGTAGCCACATGTGCCGATTATATGTCCCGATGGTCACAGATTAGAAAGAGAAATCAGAATGTGAAACCAAATAAATATATTTCATCTCTATACAGAAAAAGTTGTACATGTTAATTACTATGATCAACGGAAGTGACCAAGTTTATGATGACTACATGCTCAGCTATAATTACATGAATTATGAATATGATCACCCCAATTGACCAATCAATCAAAATAATTATTCCATCACATTTGGCACGCGGTCTTCACTTTTCTTTTGTTAGAATATTTATCAATCAAGGAAATTCCATTCAACTTTTGGTCTTGTGCACCATGACAGTGGCAGCATATGTGACAAACATGTGGTCACAAGTCTAACGGACACATCTGAGAACATTCACATTGGACCTGGTCATGGCTCAATGTACAGCCCATGATGATCTGGATGCAGGAGATGATCCGAAAAATCTACTGTAAAATTAGATCAGACTTCAGACACATTAGAACCATTAAATGTCAATACAGTTGTGGACTTGTAAGAAAAATTGCAGACAGTGATTTTTAAAAGTGGACCAGTAATCTTTTTGAGAACCCAGTGTTTTTTTATACTCTTTGTGTTTGTGTAAGCTTATGTGATGGCAAATTCTGTCCGTCTGTCCATAGATCCCTCTGTTAACATTTGTTAACATTGTCTCTACAAGATCTCCAGTTGTTCCAGATTATGGATTGGTACCAAACTTTAGGTTTTCCTTACCCATAGGGCAAAGAGGATCCCTATTCATAATTTTGAAGTCAAACGATCAAAATTCAAGATCCGGGAATCGTTATTTTATCTCCAGTTCCGGGGTGTGAATTACAGTGAAACTTTAGATATCCGAATGTCTGACTTCTTCCTTGAGCCGATATGACGATATGACGGGCCTCAGAACTACATGTAGAACTGGTCCAATATGAAAACATACGTGTGAGTATAACATTATGGTTTCTCAACATTGTGGGATCAAAAATACTATAAATCTGGTAAAATATGAATTCTCTGCCTCCTTTCATGCCTTTGGGGTACAACATGTAATTGCTCAAATAATTTTAACCACTCTATTAATCACCCCCAAATTTTGCCTTGAATGTTTCTAATATTAACAGTGGTTCACCTGTTAAATGTAGAAGAAAGTACATAGATTGGATCATCTTTCACTTCATCAACACCTGTTCTAACAAATTGATTACCCCAGTATTATTGTGCTGCAAAATAAATTTTCATGTTACTGAATTGTTAGAGTGTACCATTACATAACAAGAGCTCAAGGGGCTTCAATATATGCCCATGTATCTGGAATTACATTGGTCCAAATTTCAAGGTTGTTTGATAGCCTTGATTCCAATTGGTAGCTAGCCTACAATTTTGTGCTTCTGAGAATGTAACATATATAACATCTTATACTGAATGATAAACTAAAACGAGCTTAACTCTTGGTAACTAGTTGACCTTGAAGCAAGAGCCGAGAGCTCACATATCCCACACTGAAATCGACAATATTCAATCACAAGAAAATAGTAGTTTTCCTGCAAATGAATTCCTTTCAGACGAGATAATTTCTCACGAAGGAAGAAGAAAGTGATGAAGTAAACCTTTGTTCTTGAGTTAATAAAGAGGAATGAAGTTCATAAAGGATCCCTCTCCTTGTTAAATTACTAAATGTATGGTTTTTATTTCACAACAGTTGTAGCCGTTTCAAATATGAGACAACTCCACAGGATGAATGCCATATACATGTAGGGGAGAGAATATTCCAACCTAACACATATGGTCAGCTAAACCTGATTCATTTTTGAAGGACTGTGACCTTGACCTTGGATAAATTGATCTCAAAATGTATGGTTCCTCTTTGCCATGCGAGTAAGGTATACTCAAAGTTTGGTACCATTCCATACCTTGAAACTAGAAATATCGCATGGACAACAAATGTTAATGGATGAATGGACAGAACGCAACATCACATTACATGACCTCGTCTTAGACAGGCATATGAAAATGTGATTTCCTGATTTTGGGGTCACAGTTACCTTGACCTTGACCTAAATTTTGGTACACGACACTTCGTCTTCCGTCAATGTACCAATGGACACAAACAAATCATGATTTTTATGAATTTCATGATTTTGGGGGTCACAGTGACCTTGACGTTCGGCCTTGACCTACATTTTGGAATGTGACACATCATGTCCCCCTAATGAATCTACGGACACAAAACAAGTAATTTTCAAAGATTTTTTGATTTAGAGTCAAAGTGACAGTGACAAACCATCTCCCCGTAATATCTCAATGGACACAAAAAAATCATGATTTTTAAAAATTTAACGATTTTGGGGTCACAGTGACCTTGAACTTTGGCCTACATTTTGGTATGTGACACATCATGTCCCCATAATGTATCTACTGATACAAAAAAAATGTTATTTATAATAATCTCCTGATTTTGGGGTCACAGCGACCTTTGACCTTTGACCTGGATTCTGGTGTTACAGTCATCTTGACTATTGACCTGGATCTAAATTTTCGTACATGACAAAACGGCTACCCGTAATTTCTCAATGGACTCAAAAAATCATGATTTTTAACAATTTCATGATTTTGGGGTCACACTGACCTTGACCTTTGACCATGACCTACATTTTCATATGTGACACATTGTGTCCCCCTAATGTATCTACTCACACAAAGAAATGTTATTTTCAATAATTTCCTGATTTTTGAGTCAGTGACCTTTGACCTTTCCCCCTTTTGAATCCACTCACAAAAAATTAGAAATTTTTAATGATTTCCTGATTTTTCCGTCACACTGACCTTTTACCTCTGACCTCGACCTACATTTCGTATGCAACACATCATTCCCCCCTAGGGCGTCCACTCACCAAAAATTAGAACTGTAGATAGAAAACTGTCAATGATCAATGATTTCCTGATTTTAGGCAACAGTGACCTTTGACCTCTGACCTCGACCTCAATTTTGGTACGCGACACATCGTCTTCACCTAGCGTATCCACTCACAAAAAATTGCAACTGTGGATAGAAAACGTTCACAGATATAGACCGGACACGAACACTTCAGTGATTTCCTGTTTTTTAGGCCAGTGACCTTTGATCTCTGACCGTGACCTTCATTTTGGTACGCGACACATCGTCTCCCCGTAGGGCATCCACTCACCAAAAATTACAACTGTAGATAGAAAACTGTCCCAGATATAGACCGGACACGAGGGACGGACAGACGGACACGGACGGACGGACAGACGGACGGAAACCGCCATCACATCATACGTCCGCCTTTTGGCGGGCGTATAAAAATATATTAGTTACCGGTATATATTAATTTGTTGGATAACAAACATGTAGTGGCATACATGTAATACTGATAGGCTGTTCTATATTAAAGGCATACAATTTTGTGAATCGGATGGGCGGGGGAGGGGGGTGAGGGAAGAGGATATTAGATGGTATGATGCATTGTTGACCAGGCTAGTAATAGTCAATATCTAACACGCAGAGCTTGTTAACCAATTATATATATATAATGTACATAAGGGTGTGACAGTTTGGGGTGGATGACAGAGTTCATTCACATGATATCATTTCATGTACTGTTTAACTCTAGGATCAGGTCACACAAAATTAATGTTTTTATGTCAGAACTCTTGTATGCAAAAATAAGAGTTGATGGGTACACAAAGGTATATACAGTTAAATCCCAGAATTTTTCTCTCTGGTATGCCTGGTTCTAACAAGTCCTGTCTCTGAAGCTAGGCCTTTTTATGTGGAAATCTCAGGTAAGCAGTCCTGATTTTTATTTTCAAGGTCTAGGTGAGTAAGGCAAGTATGTCAAGCAATACAATTTGGAGGATTTATGGAGCAATAATCTGCTTGCCTCCTATTCATTGTAGGTAAGTACGAGCAACTGTTCGTCTCTCACAGCAAGGCCTGTCTTTTTGAGTTTCTATGCTCTCTCACGTCTTGTTTGAGAGATGTATGTTGTCTCTCTATTCCTTATCTCGAGGACATGTCAGTGTTCACCTGGTGACCTGAATACCTGTGTGTATAAGTTTATATGTGATCAGTTCTCTAGGGTAGTAAGAGAAGAGAGTCAGATAAGATTTCTTCTACCCTTGATCTGGTTCACCACAGATCTGTGACGGGTGTGGTCTCACTGGTGGACCATACTGTTGGAAGTGCTTCGTGTTTCCTGACTGAATTTCTGCTTGTACATGTATATGCCCATACAAATGACAGGTATGAATTTATTATGTATTGAGAAAAACTTGTCTGGAGATAAAATTCAGATACAGTAGTACTGGTAGTGGTCTGACTAACATGCAATTGTGAATTACTAAGAACTACCAACATAAATGCTCATGAATGAATATGTAATATGCTGTCACCCAGTTAGTATTTGTGTCGTATGTCTGTTCCTCTGTTACTTGGCTCATAGACCTGTCACCACACTGACAGATCACTCGTCATATTGCATCTCGGAGAAATATGAGAAATATTCCATATGGATGATCAAATATGGAGTTTGATGCCTGGAATCGGAGAGGGGGTGGATATTAGTCTAAAATATGGGCATTTACGACATAACGTCACCATTGTTTGTCGGATACCTGTTAAAACTGAGTTTTCCATTACTGAAGCGATCACAGTAACTTCATGTACATGTATAATCTCAGGTTTATATACATGTAAATTATATACAATCTCATCTTTCCTTAACAGTATTACTGCTAATAGCACATGTTATATGCACTGTATGTAATTTTGGGGACTAAAATCTTTGGAAGTAAGTGGGTGCTGCAAGACTCTGCAGATGAGCGAAAATGGTACATGTCCAGCTCGTGTTTCAAGGCAGGGGAGACCATTACTGCCTGTCTCGCATTTCATTTTGAGCATAACAGATTTCAGGCAAATGCATATATTATTAGAGAAAACTTTCCTCAAGACTCAAGATACTTTTGCATAGTATCACCATGTAATTTGTGCATTTTTGTTCTGGAAATTCATGAAAATCCATCCAAAACAGGAGTCAATTTATAAAATGAGCTTGGCCCAGTCATTGTTGCATGTTGAATTATGACATGATAGAGGCCAGTCCTATGTTACAGCATTGCAAGCTGAATGTAAATGCAGGCATGCTTTGAAAATAACATGCAAGGTACATGTACAAGTATTGGTAATTGTCATTGATTCTCAACAGACTTTCTTGAAATTTCAGAATGAAAATGCACAAGTTATAGCTACTGCACGTAATTTCACTGCCAAGAGAAAAATTGGCTCCGATATATTGCTGAAAATTTGCAATGCTTGAGATGTGAGATAGACAGTATTGTGATATTCTGGTACATGTATAATATAGAGTACTAGGCCTACATGTATTTGAAATGTAATTGAATAAAACTCTGACTCACTAGAGTTTGAATCTGACTGAATTCATGTTTGAATGAGAGCCTTAAATATTGTAACTATGTACATGTATAATAATCACTACAGGAACACATGTATATCATTAGTTACATAACTGACAAGAACAATTCCTACGTATTGTGCTATTGTGATGTCTAAGAAGACAGACATCCTTTTGTAACTTAATGGTTATTACTGACCTAGAGATTAGCCATTATAGAACATACAGGATGACAAACAAAAAGCTCAACAAAAATCCTGTTTGTTTTAGGCCATTCATAATAATTTGTGTGTTTCAGGTAATGACTGCCAGGTAGTTAGGTCAGTAGGCAGGGCCATATCCAGAGCCATTTTGATACAGCCAATTTTAATGCTTTTTTACATACAAATGCGCCCAAATACAAACAAATGCGTCTAAAAAAAGACAAGAAATGGTATCCCCAAATAAACTCTGGATATGGCCCTAGTAGGAAATTTCCAGCAATGCAATAACGAGCTTTCAAACGCGTTCAGATATTCTGAGCAAACAAAAATAAATATATAAATAAATAAAATAAAGTAAAGCCTGCTTCAAAATTGACCAATTATTTTGGGTATGTTAGGGGTTGCTAAAACCAACTCTTTCAGGGATGGCCTTATATTGCGTACAGAGTTTATGTACATCCTAGATGTGCATAACATTTCCCTATTTTGGTTAACATACCATAAATCTTCTAATTCAATCACAGCAGTTAAATTTCTCACCTTAAAATCTGAGGTTATCAGATGTATTAGATAGAACCCAGTCGGGGAATATAGAATTGCTGTCTGTCCACGTGTTTGAGTGGGTGGGGGGGCATGTCAAAAATTCTTGTTACATGTACCTGTGCACATACAGACCAATTAACACCCATATAGACAGGGAATATATGAGCTGACAGCTCTTGTTTTATAAATTAGAGAGTGATCACATCAAATTGGGTCATTCCATGAAATGGGGTCTGACACCTTTAAGCACTCAAACTTAAAACCAGTGAATTTTCTAAAATATTACACTGATTTTAAAAACATTTATTCCTATTTAATACCAGAGACAAGTAGATATACATAAGATAACATCTTGGTTATATGTACGGCCATTACTTTTGGAGGACCATCGGTGTCAGCATATGAGGACACCCACGGACCCCAAAAATGTGACATTGCAAACATTGCAAACATTGATGCTCTTGTTTGCACTGTGTGCATGAACTGCTAATAAATTTGACCAATAAAACTACTTAAAGTATCGATCTGGCTTATGTCTTTCAATTTATTTTAGTTTATTTCATATCAGTCATCCTTAAATGCAGATTCTGGATGCATGAAACCCTCAAAATTCAGGTTGCGCGTGTAACGCTTGGTGTCCTCTTTTGTTACTTACCTTACCCTTTACCTGTCACCAAGAAAATGTCATCCAGTGGTCATTCAAAACTATTCTTGAGCTGGGCTAATCTTGTCTATTATCGATCCAAATATGACAGGATTTTGATGTGTCCGTAATAGCTGTAGTTGGAATATACTTTTATGTCTCGCTTTCGTGTCCTCTTTCATGTGGTTACACGCACCACCCTCGGCTTGCATTTTACTTATTTTTTTTTGGCATGAATTACAATGTGCAGCAATGGAACCCAAAATTTGTGACATGGCTGGTGGAGCCACTTTAGAGTAGGTGTCATATAATGGGGCAATTGGAAAAAATAGCCGGTAAGTAGTATTGTGCTATTTCGCGTCCTGAACAGTTACATTTGCCACTTTGTTACATGTGTGACAAACAAATGTTGATTCCAGAAGAAAGAAAGTGAAACTAAGACCAGTCTTACATATAAAATGTTCATGTGCCATGATCAGTTTGATGGTAAAGTCTAGAGTTTGATGGCAACCTAGTATAGTGATTTCACATGATGTATGCAAAAGGACACGAAGCCATTTTTGGTGTCCATGTTACACGCACCACTTGATTGGATTGAGGCAGTCAATATGCCACTAAATATGCTGACTAAGAATAGGATTAAATATTCTAACAATTTGATCATGTTTTTATTCTATTTGACACTTAAATTAACGTGTTATGTGGTGAATTTTGCATATAGTTTGGTGTCCTCGTTACACGCGCAACTTCATTATTTTAGTTTTCTCCCAAATTGTAGAATATTATCCGTTTTCTTATGTTTTCTGAATCTCTGTATATCAATATTATCCCTGACTTAGTGCACAGGAGCTTGAACCTCATTTTTTAAAAAGCATTTTCAATGCCATAATATACATCATCACAATGTCACAGAGAACCCTAACATTGGTAAGTTCCTCATGATGAGATCATAATAAACATGTGTGGCGCACAGCTATTGTTCGCATCACTCTGTCAGTCCACATCATCTTAAGCCCAACTCCCACTACGAACATTTTGTTGTATTAGAACAGAACAGTTTGTTCGTGTTTTTGTTCGTGGTTACCTCACACTTCGAACATTTTCTCTTGACTGCCAGTCGCCGCGATTAAGCAGCGAGGCTGCCGGTCATGTGATGGGAGCCACATGACATTGTTGTGTCAAAATGGCTTCGTCACATGACCGACAGCTGCCAGTTGATTGGATAACTGTTGGTAAATGTTCAGACACATGTTCGCGATCACCACACACTGAAGACAAAAACTGTTTTGAGGACGAAAATCAAACTTGTCTCTCGAACAGAATGTTCGTGTTTCTGGGCACCTCACACTGCAGACAAAACATGTTCTGAACAGTGTTTTTGTTCTAATACAACAAAATGTTCGTAGTGTGAGTTGGGCTTAACTAAAGGAAGCAGAGAACCGATAAATATATCGTCTCGAACGGCCCCCCTCACGGAAATAGAGCGCGCTCCCCATCTGCGCCCTAGTAATCACATCTGCATGTGTGTCATTTTAAAGACATGTGCATGCATGTCTTAGTAAAAAAAGTTTTTCCCAAAAATTCAGACTGTCTGCTTTCTTCACTATTCTGGGCTATAAATTCATTAATGTAAAATTTGGACTTTCATACTAAATTTAATAACATTATTTCAACAAAAAAATCAGACTTTTACTTGAAGAAGCTATTGCTCCTTATCTGCGCCCCGACTGCGCCCTACCAGTACATGTACATCATTCATGCTACATGTATTATTCTCAGAGTGGGCCCTAATTGCGCCCCAACTGTGCCCTAATTGCGCCCTATCTGCGCCCTATTATCTTCACAATAGCATGTTATCTGATTAGTCAAAACTGTCACATGACCTTTATCTTATTGGCTGATATTAACAAAAGAAAGGCAGACATATTGGTTTTCAAAGAACCATTTTGAATTTGAAGATTTCATGCCCATTTAACAAGATTTTGGTGAGTGTTATACATGTACCTCTGTTTTGTGGATAGTGGATGATGTAAAGGGTTTCAGATGTGTGTAGAAGTAATTTGAAGAAAAAAACTCGAGAAAAAGTGAGTGAAAGTGTCAGATGACCTAATGTACCAATTCCACAACAGCTGACTGTAGTACAATGTACTCCATGCACATATATTTTCTAATAAATGTAATTCTAACCATGAATGCACATTGTACATGTAGATGAAAATAATATGATTTATTTAGACTAGTTAGATGCCAACAATCATCTTTCACCTTATATCTTCAATTTATGTACATGATAGATAGATAGATAAACTTTATGGCATGTATACTGTTCTGTTCCCCAACTGCGTCCCAACTGCTCCCTAACTGCGCCCTAACTGCGCCCCAAAAGCGCCCTATCAGTACAACATTCATGCTATTATTCTGAGAGTGCACCCTAATCGCGCCCCAACTGCGCCCTAAGACTGCGCCCTATTCTCTAATAGGGTGCATATAAGGCGCAATTAAAATATTTGGAACGCGCCCTAGCCATATTGAGTCTAATAGCAAAATTGGGGGCGCAGATAGGGCGCGCACCCCCCAATTGCGCCTCAACTGCGCCCTAGCTGTCTCAATTCATGCGCCCCATTTGCGCCTTAAATGCGCCCTAATTGCGCCCTATTTCCGTGAGGGCCAGGTTTCTCTTTCGATTGTTGTCCCGGTTTGCTCCCTGTTTCCACTCGAAGCACAAGACCATCTTGATCCCCCTCACAATAACAGGACTTGCTTTGAGAATGGAATCAAGGACTATGCCTTTCAATGAAGGTTTGAACTATTTGAGAAGGCGAATGCTCATAATACATATACTTTTCAGTCTCTGTGGCAACGAGATTAATCTTGGCGAGTACATGCATTATAACACAGATAATGAATTAGAATAGATTGAATATGAATCATTCTGTAACACTTGTCAATAACATCGTGCTAAGGCCAAAAAAAAATGTCTTGTTTACAGTTAAAGGCTGGAAAAAATTAGAGTAGGTAGGGCCAAAAAAAAATTATTTTGGAAATAAATATTATTCCGATTTCCAGTACTCCTGTCCCATATACAAATATACAATGCTCTGCGAATATATTCTTGCATTGTATGACATTCCCCACCCACTCAAAAATATTCTCCCAGGATATATCTCCTCCCTCTCCTATGATATATCCCCCCATATTTTCAGACTTTCAAAAGATTCCTCAAAAAGATAGTGGCGGGGGTTCTGCTTAAACCAGTTATTTTACACAGTGTACTGATATTATGGAAATAAGAAGTGGCAATAATGTGTTCGACTGCTGTTTTCTATTATCACCAAAAAGCATATTTTAATTTGTTAACTTGATATGCAAAACAATATATTCCAAGGACTTCCCCCAAGAAATGATGAAAATTGCATGTGGAATTCCAAGGATTTTTAGTGCCTCCCATGGCGGGGTGCACTTATTGTTTGGAAAATCCAGAAGAAAAAATTGACAGATACAACATAACATGAAATGGGAAATTAATTTGAGCATCATGGAGATTTGTACCAGCACCTAGGCCTTCTGATTGGAGCAATTTGAGATAAGAGACGGGACTGTACAATGATTTGAATACGCCATTTGTCGAAAAACGAAGAATTATTACTTGCTTGAATCTCAGGGGTTTATTGCAATCATAATAAAACAAGTCGAGGAAAATTTGGATTTTTTAGCGGAGATATGGTACCGGTCAGCTAGACTTTGACGACGACTTTGACTGTGTAGTCGCCGATTTCGTTGAAAACAAACAGCACTTGCCGTGTCCGCGAAGCACTACTTAAAAAAAAACGCCACTTCAAGCCATAAAATCAGTAGATTTCTTTCGAAGTTGATGGAGAATTTGTTTAAAATTGTCCTGGTAAACATGATCAGATAGACTGAAGCGTAATCACGTTGCTGATTTCTCGATTCCCGACCTGGAAGTGAGTGCTTTATTCCCTAAAAAGATCAGCAACCTGTCGCCATGCATTGCCAAGCTGCACTACAGTCAGACTTCACGGTATGCTGACAGTGTGCGCGCCGCTTTACGGTTGTTGTTGTCATGAAACGTGGCCTTGGTCGAGATTTCGTTGGAATTTGCTGAAATTTTTTTTAGACTCGCACGATTTATAAAGACTCTGTCGGGTGACCGGAAACAGACATTATTTTTTTGGCCTAACCGTGCATTTATTACACATTTTAGCACGGTTACGTGAAATCAACGCCCGTCAAGTGCAGGTGTTCATTGGGAGATGCCATTTCACAAGTCAGATGAGGAAAGGGAAGTCTGCTTTCATACAAACAAATAAATAAATTACAAGATAAAATTTCTGTCTCAAGTTTAACTGTTGTTTCCATAGTGAAATTTATTAACAAAGCGACACAAATAGACAAATATCCACGTAATTTCCACACAGCTGACGCAGCTGACAGTATCACTCCCCATTTGAGAGACCACATAAACTCGTCCACTGACATTGGCACGATGCCAACCGAGACGGGAGCATCAGTGGCGAGTTTTTTCAAGAACAGGAAGAAAGGTTGGCAAAGTTTAAAATATGTTTCCAACTTTCATTATAATTTTTGTTGATAATCAGTTTGGGTGGTGCAATAGAATAGAAATAATGTTTTCAAAGGCATGCTCAGTGGTTATTTTAGCATTTCAGTCAGTTTATTTGATACATCCAGTCCATGATGGGAGATCTTTTACTGATAATATTTGATAGCATCTTGATTTGAAAATTATTGTACCAGGTTTCATCAGACAGAGGTTTCCCCAGTATTCAGTAAAACAGTGACTTTGAAAACCAAGAGCAGCTGGTAATTCACTGAAACCTGGGGAATGCAAACATGAACGCTCAATCAAAACATTTGAACATTCTCATTAGTCTTTCGCACAGACAACATGTGGTATTGTTGTTCAAAAGCATGATTGCACTCTTAATTGGGCATTAATTACTTTCATTATTTGGTTAATTTGCTCGACACAAAAAAAAATCAGCAATAAATAATAGAATGGGAGTGTATTATCAAGCCAAGTGTTGTTTCATTGTATTTCTTTCAGAAATTAACCACTCACGATTGACAGTTGTTTCACACCTACAATTTTTTACAGAATGACTGTGGAGTGAATTATCAACACCTCTAGTTCCCATTATCAATACATGTATATCATCAGGTTCCTGTTGCTTCAATGCATTTTGCTGAGAAGCAACAGGAACTTGATAATGTGATGTCTAGCACTATAATATCACTTGTCTTTATTGCACCATGTAAGCGTCCTGTCCGTGTCTTGTGCGCTGTCCTCAGTGTTTTATAGGGTGGATGGAGGGTGTCTGGTTCCATGCAAAGATTTCTTCTTTGAAGTAGCAGGAACACAACTGGGCTGGGTGGTGCTTAGCTGGTTCGTCGTGATATAGCTGAAATATTGTTGAAAGCGACATTAAATTCTATTCACTCACTCACTCTTCCAGGAATAGTTACATGTATATCAGAAATAAACTTGATATAATTTCCTTATTTTATCTAAGCTTATATCACAGGACAGTAATTCTCAGATAAATGGAATCTGCAATGAATAATATACCAAATTATGAAACAAATTACACACACAAGTTAATACACCGGTCAAACATTTTCCTTTTTCAATTGAAACGATCGACTATCATGACCAGAATTTCTTAGAACAATAATTAATGCATGCTTCTATAGTGTTATCAGATCATAACCATTTGATTTGACACAGTATTTCATTTATTCCGCATCGGATACTGGTCCGATATAAATCAATTATTGAGGTGAGAGAAGATCATTCCATTATATATTCACAAAAGATAAACAAAACGTTTCCTTTCAATTGGATTTAAGAAACATCAGGACATGAATATATCGAACATTGAATAACATGGAAAATATATTCTCAAAAAAAATCTGTTGTCGGGATTCTATTTTGGGCAGCGATATGTGTATACGATGAGCGGCCCCAAAGTCTAGTACCCGTCCAACACTGATCACCTGAGAATCTAATTAATGACCAAATTAATGGAAATGGATTGGATTCAATAGGGGGCAAAGATGTGTCGCATCAAAAAATTAGGTCAAGTTACAAGGTCAATGTTACCCCAAAATAAGGAAATCATTAAAAATAACTTTTTTTTTGTGTCAGTAGGGGGAGGTCAAGGTCAAAGTCACTGAGACTCCAGAATCAAGAAAGTCACATTTTTTGTCAGTAGATACAATAGGTGGACATGTGTCATGTACCAAAATGTGGGTCAAAGGTCAAGGTCATTGTGTCCCCAAAACGATGAAATTGTTAAAAATCAAGATTTTTTGTGTCCAAATATAAATTAAGGGGAGTACATGTGTTGGGTACCAAAATTTAGGTCAAGGTCAATGGTCAAGGTCATTATGACCCACAATGTTCAAGGTCACTGACCCCAAAATCAAGAAATCATTAAAATTCACATTTTTTGTGTCAGAAGATACATTAGGGGAACATGATGTGTCATGTACCAAAATGTAGGTCAAAGGTCCAAGTCAATCCAAAATCACTAAATTGTAAAAAAAAATGGGTTTTTTGTGTCCGTAGATGCATTAAGGGGAGGCGATGTGTTGTATTTCAAAATTTAGGTTGAGGTCAAAGTCACTGTGATGCCAAAACCAAGAAATCATTAAAATTTTCATTTTTAGCTCGCTGTATACGAAGTAGGCGAGGTATTGGGAGAGAGAGGGGGAAAGTGGCGGTGTTGGTGTCCGGTGAAGTTTTTATGTTTAGAACAACGTTAGTCTCAAGCTGGAAAGTTAATAATGTTTTTTGTTTAGATAATTTTGACTTCTTTTGGACTCTGAAAGTTTTCTGGGTTAATGTTTTCTGTTGAAGCTGGACTAATTTACTGCTTCAAAAAAAAGGTAACCTTTATTTCAAGTTTTATAATATAGTTCATCTTTCAATCCAACTTCAACATCACTGACAAAGAAGTCAAATTTTCATAACAATATGTATTGTCATTGCCAGTGATGTGCAACCTGAAGGGCTCGATCTTTATGCGAAGCTGCATGTTATTGACAAAACCCAAAACGGCGAGCTGCCGGGTTACACATAACTCTTGTTATATGTCTGTCGAAGACATTGTATAATGCCATAGAGATTTCTTTCCATCTATCCGTCTATTAATATTTGTTATATCCGTGTGATATCTCCAGTTCCAAGGTATGGATTGGTTCCAAACTTTATGTACATTATTCACGGGGCACAGAGAAATCCTATCCATTTTGAGGTCAAAGGTCAAGGTCACAGTCCCCCAAAAGTCTACCCAGTTTAAGTATAGCTGTTTCATACATGTATCAAACAATGTAGATAACTCCACTGGACAAATGCCATATACATGTAGGGAAACAACTCTGAATAGTCCAATCTAACAATATAGTCATTCAGTTGAGTTGTGAAATAAAAACCATGCATTTACTAATTTAACTGGGAGAGGAATCGTTTATCAACTTTATCTCAAGAACAAAGGTTTACTACATTACGTCACATTTTTCTTCCTTCATGAAAATTTTGTCATCTGAAAATAATATATTTGAAGGAAAATTAATATTTTCTTGTTTGACTATTGTCGATTTCAGTGTGGAATATGTGAACTCTCGATTCTTGTTTCAATCAAGTTACCTAGTTACCAAGAGTTAAGCCCCTTTTTGTTTATCATTCAACATAAGAATGTTACATTCTTTGCGTTCTTGTAAGCACAAAATCTTAGACCTTTCTCTGGATTGCTACGGTAATTCCCCTAATAATTCAATCACAGGAAGTTCACTTTTCAACTCCATTATTCAAACACAGAACAAAAGTAACCTTCCCATTCTTCATTCAAATTGAAGAAAAGTGATATAATGACAAAATGTGACACTTTGTAGCTGGTGCCAGCAAGAATATTCACAGATATAAGCCATTTTTGCTGCACTTCCGGCGATCGAATTATTAGCTACTAATTGGAACCAAGGCTATTAAACAACCTTGAAGTTTGAACCAGTGTAATTCCTGATGTATGGGCATACATGTATCTTGAAGCCCTTGGGACTCTATTAAACGATTGAGCAAACAGCTTGTTCCTTATTCTATAACATACATAAGATATACTGGATGTACTTTCTTTCTTTCTGGTATGCAGATACTAACAGTTTAGGAGTTAAAACACTCTGACAATGGGAGAATTAATTATACATATATATATGTATATATATATATATATAAGAGAAATGGTATGTTCATGTACAGCCTTAATTTTATGAAATGCTGTATTTCCAGGTGTGAAGTCTATAAATATATGATGTACTTAACTTCTGTTACTATATTTATTCCTTTAATCCTGTTATCTATTTTTGTCGAAATAATGCACTGTACGCATTTAAATCATATTTATAGTAAATTATATAAGCCCTGGGATTTGGACTTAGTCTAGCCCTCTCTGATGAATCATGCAAGCAGGGCATTACATTGGTGGAAGATCATTGCAGAGACTTTCCATATTAGCATCAACACGATGTCTGTCCATATACCTCATATTGTCTTCAGGGTCTCCATTCACTTGTGCATGCACATCAGGTTATATCGGGTGCAGTTATTACCGCCTTACACACGATGTGGTAAGACTAAATCTAGCACTTAGCATACGATGGATAACATGTGCACATCTGTGATTTTTTTCTGTTTTCCAGGCTGATTTGAGGCAGTATACATTAGTCACAACCTGGTTGCACATATACTGCAGTTTGAAATGACACACGGTTCAAGCACAATTTAAGGTGAGTTGCATTGTAAATTTAAGCTCAAATTTTGTCATTTTTCCATAGAATTTGAACCTTTATACAATTCACATACCGGTACCCTTCTTGATCATGTGTTATATATGCTTGACCACAGTTGTTAAACCCTGATTAAGATTTAACCTTTTTTAATAGTTATACAGTTGGTTAGTTAATAATCAGTTACTATTGATTCTACATCTAAATTAAACAGGAATTTAGTCAGTTATTAATTACGCTTTGATAATTAACAAATATATCACTCCCTTCCAACTCCTATACTGAAAAGGAGGCTTATGGTACTGCGCAGGTTTTCCCTCTAAAATCACCATCCAAAACACATGAAAGCTCATTTATCATTTCACCAAAAGTTTTTCTCGACATCCTCTTTAAACGTCAATTCAACCATCTCAACATTTCAGCTTCTTTCTCTGCCTCTTTTAATTACGTAATTCTGTGTTTTTTAAACACCTCTCCTTCCACTTGTTTCAGTGCCTTTTATGGAAGTTATACTTTGATTTCACATGGTTTCATTGGTCACTTGTGATGCACAGTCATTTTGACATGCATACTGCATACAATTACATCCTCCCGAAAAACTTACTTTTCTCTGCGAGAGGCATTCAGACAAGTGGGAGATGACCTGGTCACCTTGACTACCATTTCCCCAGGATATTTTTAATACATGTACAATAATTTTCAAAGATCTTTTTCTGGTTCCCTTGTGTTAAATTATTTTAAACTTGTTTCATATACGGTATTAAAGTTCTTAAAGTATTCGCGACTGAAAATGAAGATTGGCAGTTGTCAAAAATGACACATTCAGGCAAGTTACAAATGTAGTTATAGGAAAATGGTACCAAGGTACAAAATGTTATTGCAGTCTAAGGTCAATAAATTCATATAATGGTAATTGTCTGCTTTTCAATATACCACAGAAATTGGTTAAATTCATGTTCTTAACCGAAACATGTACTGCTTATCGATGATGGTCGTGTGGATTCAGTGATCATGTTTGTTGACCTGTGGACATTCACTGGTGAAGCTGAACAAACATACATACATATCTGATCAGTACTTTTCCCCCTCTCAATAAATAAGAGATTTATACTGGAAAAATACCAGATTGATTCAGCTTTGGAATTATTCACTCCAAACAGCTGTTTGCTAATGGACCACTTTACAATGTAATTGACTGGATGACAATATAGCTGACTTGAATCTGTTGAAACTAAAAAAACTAAAAAACAACCTCTATATTTTTAGGAATTGTCAGGCCAAACTGTAACAGTGAGGGCCAACATCACTTCACATCTGGATGTCTTTTATAGTGATTTTCTCTAATTTTCAATAATAGACCATGTTCTTGAAATTTTGAATAATAGATTTGTGACATGTCTGGATGCTGTATGAGATTTCATTCCTGGCACATTTGAGCCTGATATATCACATACACATGTACATGTACATGTAGAAGCAGTCAGACCTTAAACATAGCTGATCAACATTTGACATATTTGATCAAACTTTATATTATTGTTGTCTGATCAAACTTACAAGTATTAGTGACAGGACATCTGATCAAACTTGCTGTATACTGCCTTACATGTGTGATCAACATTTAGTGTATGACTGATCAAAATTGAATTTGAATGGTCAATCAGAATTTGTTTATTTCGGACCCTGTCCTATGTATATATCTGTGAAGATAATTCAGACAGCGTGTTTCACTGTGCTCTTGTGTTTTGATCAACCCCACAATACATAACTGACCAGTGATGTTAAAAGTGACAAAAAGTGGTCCATTCTTCAAAATTATGTAAAAAAAATGAGAAATGTCAAATCTTAAGTCAAGAGAGAAAACCAAAAAAATCATGTGAATAAATAAATTTATTGGATGTCAGAATTTCTTACTTTGCCCGGAGTGATAAACTGTCAGTGATTAGAGAATGATGTGTGATTGATCCTGTTCATGGCTGGATCTAAAATGATTAAATGATTAATTAACCAGCTCATCATTATTAACTTGAACTGTTAAGAGATGAGTTTGTCATGTAGATATTTTGTAAAATTATATTGTTTCTATTAAGCAGTATACATGTAGTTTGATTTGAAACAACACTGCCATACTAATCAGCTGTGTTGAGTTATTAACATACATGTATATTCTATGACACTTGTGCCTGTTACATCCTGCTAACCGTGCATACACATTGAAAGTTTTAACATGCTCATGTGAAATCTACACGCACCATGTCATCAAAAGTGCAGGTGTTCACTTGGGAGATTCTATTTTACAAGGCGGATGAGGAATGGTCTAAATGACATTTGCCTCCATACAATCAAACAAACAAATTACAAGATGAAATTTCTATCTCAAGTTTAACTGTTGTGTCCATTATGAAATTGATTCACAAAGTGACACAAATAGACATATCAATGTATGTTTCACCCATTTTGTCTCAGGTGGCAGAATCACCGGCCAATAAGAGACCACATACACTCATCTAATATTGATATGAACATGTTGACAATTGACATGCCGGGGGAACATCTCAACAAACATGACAAATGGGGAGATATGTTGCAAAATTTTACAATTGTTTTCAGCCATTCTATTCTTTATTGATAATCATTTTAAGTAGTAGCGCTACAGCATAGAAACAATGTTTTCATAGGTGTGCTCAATGGTTATTTTATGCATGGTTAGTGATGAGAAGTTTATAAATTAAAGGGCACGCCTAAAATATAAACTTTCCACTGGGCAAAAACAAAAGATTGGTGAGAAGTTAAGTTCACAAACTGGTGTCATTCACAGAGATTGGACAAAAGAAGTTTTCAGAAGATGTGCCAGACAGTAGTTTTAATCTGTGTTCTACAGTGTAGCTTCACTATAAGATACAGCACTGATTCTGATATAAGGCGGGTGCTATCATGTCCCCCAAATTCATAAATGTATATAATTTCAACCACTTCATAAGGTGGAAAATCTATAATGCGGTTCAAATTTGGCCTCATACATGTCATAGTGAGAGAGAGGTTAGACTGTACATGTAAAAATCTTCCACAAACCTGGTCGATTGTTTGCAGAGCATATATAAAGCGATATGTATTCATGTGCAGCATAATTACACTCATCAATTATAGGGTAGACACCAGTTGGTTGCATTTTTAGTTGCTTAACTCATTCAGTACCGAGCTTCATTTCTGGCCTCAGTTCCAGTAGCTCCACAGCTGAGTCTCAATGCGTGCAGTGCACGAACATCCATTACAGAAACTGTCGACCAAAAGTTCATTTCAAAAATATTTTGTTTATGAAAGTGAATAAAATTTGAAACTTTATATCTCCATGAAATACACAAACATCAGAAATTGTGTTTGTGTTTATATTTTTATAATTATACATGAAATTATGCATGCAAATTTCATGAAAACATGTTTTATCTGTTTGAAAAAATGCTTCAACAAAAAAAACATCGAAATTGTCATGGTCTGGTTTCAGATGTACGTAATCTCTGGCTGGTCAAATTTATAGCTGATTGTAGACATACATTCCCTGGATAAAGATGATAATTTCCATAATTTATTTCATCCACATATTACTTATAAATTAAAGTTTTGATCTGGTAGAAATTTTCGTTGATAGTGATCATATTACGCGCAAAATAATGAAGTAGAAGTTTTTTTTTTCTCGTCTGATTCAATCGCGTCCATGCGCCGTTTCCCTGAACCGATTTCAATGAATGACGTACCATAGTAAAGCCGATTCATTCAGCTTTCTTCTCGTAGTAAAATCACTATCGGATGGCCAGTGAAACGAAAGATTTGATTGGATTGAAAAAGGATGTTTAGAAATGATCTTTCTGATAAGCCCGCTGCTTTGGGCAAGTGGATTGGATAAGAGCGTTCATGTGACGTACGGCCCCGTAGGCGGGTTGTCGGGTTGCGTCTTTCATCGCGGGTTTCGTTGGAAGAACTCAAAACAGAAAAGATGGAGCGAAGTTATGGCGGGTTGGTGTCGGACTTTGGGAAATAAAGTTACCAAACGTATACGATCGTAGAAATTCTCAACAATGGATATATACCTGTACCTTGACAGAAAATTTGACAGAAAATATCTCGTGAATTCGTCAGATTTCTCAAGGAATCGGATGCCACTTCAAGGTATTTGAACATTTGCAAATGTCGGCCAAAACTGGGCGATTTTCTCACAGATCTCTTCTCGGAATATAGTTTTATTTCGTTATATTTTTCATTCAATACGAAAATGCTTTATATATAATCGGATAGATAGCGATCTTATGTTTCGATATATGTATGGTTTACGTGATATTTCTTCCTGAATAGACCAGGAAAACAAGAATTCCAACAGCCGTGTATACGGCCGACTTCATTTTGGAAATTTTCGTGATTTTATTTTTTATCTGCGTTTTCAAACAACGATCTTGAAATAATTTTTCTGTTAGTCAAATCCAAATTTCGGAGATTGTTACGATAGGAAATAAGCTTCGTAAACATATAGGCCTTTAATTACATTTGACAATGCTTAGATATGAAAATTCTATTTTCCCACGACAGTTATGTTTTGCGCCATATGGCGTCGATGGGGTTGAGGAGGCCCAGATCTGTGACGCCAAATGGCGCTTACGGTACCGAATGAGTTAAGCCCGGCAAACACGAGTGCATGAAAGCGCAAGCAACAGGATATTTGAAAACACGCGACTGAATATCTCGAAAATCGTCCCGTGTGCGGGAAGTGGAAACAGGAAATTTTGTTGCAAGCAACAGGATCCAAAGTTTCAGCATTTCGGTGACAATCTCCAGATAAATTTGCACCGGCAACAGAAGTTGCTTGTGTGCGGTGAACGGGAAACTTTGTATCCTATTGTCGCAAACTTCAGCCAGTCAAAAGCCAGGTGGATATCACATGATGATAGCTCATGCAGAGATGCAACACTGTCGCCTCGTGTGTGGACAAAGCAGAACAATGATCCAAAATCGCCAGTGTCCAAATATCTTGTTGCTTGCGATTTCATGCGCTCCTGTGCGCCTAGCTTTATTTTGGTGGTGAACAGTACCATTTCCCAATTTCAACAACTTTCTCTTATATAACAACTCGCATCAGGTTTAGTCAAGTGACACTGACAACTAGCTTTGTAAAGCTGCTTTCATGATTTAAAAAACTTGATGCCACAGTAAGCCTACATGTACCATGAACGGTGACAGAAATGTTACTGATATTACTCAAGAATTTTGAGATCAAAGGTCAAGGAAACTTTGGCCAGAAAATCTGCAAACAATGGAAAATCTCCTGTTTCAGGTTATGGATTAGTACCAAAATTTTGATTTACCTCACCCATCAGGCAAAGAAGGACTCTAATTTTGTTTCCGGTCAAAAGGTCAAAGGTCAAGTTCACTTAGACTAAAACATGCAAAAATGAAAAATCTTGTTCCAAGTTCTCAATTGGTTCAAAGTTTTGGGTATATCCTGCCTGTGGGGGAAAAGAAGAACCGTATATGTATTTTGGTGTCAAAAAGGTCAAGGTCAGTTTGGCCAGAAAAGCCGTGAATAGTCCTCAGTTCCAGGTTGTGGATTGTACTAAACCAGACTTTGAATATACAGGAACCTTGCCCATGAAGCAAAGAAGAACACCACGGTATTAAATTTTGAAGCCAAAATATATAAGGTAGTGAAACCTGCAAACAAAAATGGGAAATCGTCTTTCCCAACCAAGTGGTGAAGTGAATAAACCATTTGTGTACGGTATATCTTCCCCATGGAGAAAACAAAAAATTTCTACAGGTACAGTTGACATGAATGATTTTCTCACATGCAATCTTATAGTCTGATATCCCTGTATCTGTACAGGTCAGTTTTACAGGGAAGTACTGGAATGTTGAAGTGAAAAAGAAGATTTGTGCAGCACTTACATAGTTGAGCAATTTTATTATTATACCCCCCGACACGTCTGTACGTCCGTCCGTAACATTTCGTTTCCGGAGCATAACTTGACAACCGCCAGTTGGATTCCTCTCAAATTTGGTATGCAGCTACCATACCATGAGACCTTGCTTGGGATTGCGTTTGGCGCATGTGCGTCTACAGGTGGCGCCACCTAGCCTCCTAGGGTCATTCCGTAACATTTCGTTTCCGGAGCATAACTTGACAACCGCTACTTGGATTCCTCTCAAATTTGGTATGTAGCTACCTTACCATGAGACCTAGCTTGGGATTGCGTTTGGCGCATGTGCGTCTACAGGTGGCGCCACCTAGGGTCAAAAGTTTCTCATGTCAGTCCGTAACATTTCGTTTCCGGAGCATAACTTGACAACCGCTACTTGGATTCCTCTGAAATTTGGTATGCAGCTGCCATACCATGAGACCTCGCTTGGGATTGCGTTTGGCACATGTGCTTCTACAGGTGGCGCCACCTAGGGTCAAAAGTTTCTCACGTCAGTCCGTAACATTTCGTTTCCGGAGCATAACTTCACAACCGCTACTTGGATTCCTCTCAAATTTGGTATGTAGCTACCTTACCATGAGACCTCACTTGGGATTGCGTTTGGCGCATGTGCGTCTACAGGGGGCGCCACCTAGGGTCAAAAGTTTCTCATGTCAGTCCGTGACATTTTGTTTCCGGAGCATAACTTGACAACCGCTACTTGGATTCCTCTCAAATTTGGTATGCAGCTGCCATACCATGAGACCTCGCTTGGGATTGCGTTTGGCGCATGTGCGTCTACAGGTGGCGCCACCTAGGGTCAAAAGTTTCTCATGTCAGTCCGTAACATTTCGTTTCCGGAGCATAACTTGACAACCGCTACTTGGATTCCTCTCAAATTTGGTATGTAGCTACCTTACCATGAGACCTCGCTTGGGATTGCGTTTGGCGCATGTGCATCTACAGGTGGCGCCACCTAGGGTCAAAACTTTTTCTTGTCGGTCCGTAACATTTCGTTTCCGGAGCATAACTTGACAACAGCTAATTGGATTCCTCTCAGATTTGGTATGTAGCTACCTTACCATGAGACCTCGCTTGGGATTGCGTTTGGCGCATGTGCGTCTACAGGTGGCGCCACATATGGGCAGAATTTTCTCAGTTGGTCCGTAACATTCCATTTCTGGAGCATAACTTGACAATGGCTGATTAGATTCTTCTCAAATTTTGTATGTAGCTGCCATACCATGAGACCTAGCTCAGGATGTTGCATATGCGTCTACAGGTAGTAAGTTTAATATTTCACTTCCCATTTACTTCCTTTTCCTCTTCAATGTGGTTATCCAGATGACAGTAATTCGCCTATCTGTTGCAACGGCCCATTTCAAGTCTACACGGTTCTAGTGGTAACAACAGTTAGGTAAAACACTATATGCCTGCATAACCCCATTCTCAACAATCATTATTAACATCAATTTTCAGAACAATCCATTAAACTCATCTGAGTATCATCACAACACATGCATAGACAATCCGTTAACCGCATTCCAACCGAGCGAGGTCTCATTGTCAACTAGTTACATACCGTGCCGCCACCCAACACATTCTAAATGAACTTACCCGTAAACTACTTTTACATGTATACTTATATTCCACTCCAATACTCGTCAATTTCTATCAAATGTGCATCCGGGGGGTATCTTGTAAGCATGCTTACTGATCATTTCCACCGCCACAATCCCATTCAACTTACTTGTGAAACGTTAACCACCCCCATGTATCTATGCCCTTACGGGGGGTATCTTGTAAGCAGCCTTACTGATCATTTTGATCAAATGTGTGCATCCCTCAGACTATGCTCTAGTTGGTTTAGCAAATTAAAAAAATCTAGAAAAATTAGAAAAAATAAAAAAAAAATAAAAAAAATATGGGGGGTGGGTATGCCACCTGGGGGTACTACCCCTGGGCTGCTCCAATGTTAAAATCCCTATGATAGAGTTTTGCGTTTAGCTGAAGTGCACACGTACATCTGTACTGAGAAAGTTTGTTGGAGTTGTCAGCTGTCAATGGATGATTATGAAACTTGGTACACACGTTTCTTATGATTAGAGGATGTACCTGTGCTATTTTTGAGAAGAAATATTAATTTTTCTCCAAATTATGACAAATGAACGAGTTTTCTGTTTAGGTAAATTGTACATGTAGGCCTCTAAATGTATAGATGTACATGTACATGGTAAGTTTGCTGCAGTTGTCAGCTGTCATTGGATGATTATGAAACTTGGTACACATGTTTCTTATGATTGGAGGATGTACTTGTGCTATTTTTGAGATGAAATATAAATTTTTCTCCAGATTGTGGAAAAATGATAAGAGTTTTGCGTTTTAGCTGAAGTGCACATGTACATCTGTACATCACAGTTTGCAGCAGTTGTCAGCTGTCATTGAATGATTATGAAACTTGGTACACATGTTTCTTATGATTAGAAGATGTACCTGTGCTATTTAGGAGATAAAATATTAATTTTTGTTCAAATTTTGAGGGTTTTGTCTAAATAATAATGTACATACATGTACACCTGTACATGGAAAGTTTTCTGAAGCTGTCAGGTTTCATTGGATGAGTTTGACACTTGCTACCCAAGTTCAATGTGATTCGAGGATGTGCATGTGCTATTTAAGCAATATGACATTAAATATGAGTTTTTGTCCTAATTATTGCAGTTTAGACTTTGTACCTTTCCATTGATAAGGTTTTTGTTGGGCAAAAATTTACATGTAGATCTGTACATGGAAAGTTTGTTGAACCTTTTGTGTGATGATTATAAAACTTGGTGGACATGTTTCATGGGTCACAGCTCTCCCGCAGTAATCCCACAGAGGACTGACCTATCCAGCAGTAATCCCAAATGGCATTGGCCTATCCAGCAGTAATGCCACACAGGACTGACCTATCCAGCAGTAATCTCATATGGAACTCAACTATCCAGCAGTAATCCCAGACCGAACTGGTCTATCCAGCAGTAATCTCATTTGGGACTGACCTATCCAGCTGTAATTTCACACAGGACTGTGAGATTCTCTCACATCGGTCATATGCTATACCGGTAATACTATACATACATATAACTGCTATCCAGCAGTAATCCCAAATGGCACTGGCCTATCCAGCAGTAATGCCACACGGGACTGACCTATCAAGCAGTAATCCCAGACTGGACTGGCCTATCCTGGAGTAATCCCACATGGGACTGGCCTATCCAGCAGTAATTCCACACGGGACTGGCCTATCCAGCAGTAATCTCTCATGGGACTGACCTATCCAGAAGTAATATGACACTGGACTGCAATATACAGCAGTAATCCCACATGGCACTGACCTATCCATCCATAATTCTACATGGGACTGACCTATTCCGCTGTAATCCCACACAGGTTTAGCCTATCCAGCAGTAATCCCACACGGGACTGGCCTCCTCAGCCGTAATCCCACACAGGATTGCCGTATGCACCAGTAATCCCACACTGGACTGCCTATGCAGCAGTAATCCCACACGGGACTGTCCTATCCAGCATTAATCCAATACGAGACTCCTCTATCCAGCAGTAATCCCTGACAGGACTGGCCTATCCAGCAGTAATCCCACTTGGGACTGGATTATCCAGTAGTAATCCCACAGGGGACTGGTCTATCGATCAGTAATAACACGGGACTGGTCCACCCAGCAGTAATCCTACACAGAACTGGCCTATCCAGCAGTAATCTCACAGTAATCACACATGCTGCACCTTCGGCGGATGACCCCGCAAGGCGAGATGTTGGGGTTCTCAGAACGCTTGTTATGATAGCGATATCTTTTGTAAGATTATAGCTATAGGTTTTCCACATTCAGACCATATGTAACTGATGATGGATCAGTTTAATGATGATGACTGTCACTTTTTCTAGGTCAAATTCTATTTTTTTATGATATTCTATGAATTATCCTAGGTAGACTTGCAAATTTGTCTCTAAGTTTTGGTTTCCACGGTCTGAAGGTGTGCATGCGCATGTACTGAAGACCATACAATGCCATAAGGCTCTTACTTCTCCCACTACAGAGAAATGTTTTATTCATGTAGTCACCATCTCACAGTTTGATAAATTTTTTTACAACTCTTCCTTCCTAGGGGCATCATGCAGAGGTTTGGTGTCTAGCAACCAGTCCTTCAGGGAATTTTCTTGTTACGGGTTCACATGACAAATCTATCCGCCTCTGGGAGAAAACTCAGGAACCACTCGTACTAGAGGAGGAAAGAGAAATGGTTTGTATTTGTTGAAACTCTGGCTTGATAAGTGTTGGAATATTCTGATATTTTGAACTGATCAAAGGGAACTGAAATCTATAGAGTGGTTGAGGGCTCCAGTGAGTGGTATGAGGATTTGACACACAGTTGAAAACTGGAGAATTATAACCACCCTACAATGCCATTATCCTGACTTGTACTCTATTGCAACTTCGTATTGTGAATATTAATGTCACTTTGATGTTGAACTCTTTCCCTTCAGGAAATGGTTGGACAGATTCTCAGACTTATCTATGTGGATATCTGTGATTTGTAGATTATCATGCTTACCATATTAGCTTGTCTGGAAGGTTTGAGTGAATAAAAAGACAGTGTGGTGAAGATATTCTGTTTCTCTGAATAAACCATGTTCATGTAGGAGCTCACAGTATTATAGGAAAACTGCACCCTTTTTTTTCTCTGATGATGGTGCTCATACACAATTCAATTTATTTGTCATGTCGGGGATAGGCCCGGTAAAATTATGTTACAAGCTCGTTAGCGAAGGTGTGAGAAATGCTTGAGTTGTCGTCGAGCCAGAGTTAATCCGCTTACGTGGCACCCTGGTGAGCTAAGGCTTAGCCTCTCCTTAGCCTCTCTCAATAGCTTAGCCTCTCTCAGTAGCTGAATGCCTGTCCAATACACACATGTGACTGGCTGTTCAGTTTGATTTCTCACTGCAGGGAAATTAATATGAGTTTAAATTGCCTCATGTCAGATTTGTTTTTATCTTGAAAATAAAGTTTTGTACCTTTGGAAGCATAGGACCAGCGCTGTATCGGTACCGTTGCAATTTAATACGTGGCTTACCAATGTTTACAATCGGGCTTCACTTCCGGTGTTGCGCGCGCAAAATTGCTTGCAGAAAGTTCTTGGTATGAAGGGAGACAACTCCATTAACATGCAAATTAATAGGCAATGGCCTAAGACGGCTCATATTTATAGTCGTGATTTAGCGTTATATATCGGAGGAAATTTATGGATGCGATACATTAGACACAGAACTTATATTCATGCATTGCATTAAAAAATATTCTTATGACATATGATCAGTGAATTGACATTCTAGCAATCTTTAAACCTAGTCCTATAGTGCAGTGGGCACGGCCTATATTCCGCGAAAATATGACGGGGGATACGCCGGAGATGGTAACCAACACTTGATAACTCTGCCTGTATCTCTTCGATATTTGATTCTGTTTAGTTATTTTTATCTCGCCTTACGAAGTAAAGGGGAGATATTGTGAGAGGGGGAAAGAGGATGTCGTCGTCGGTGTCGGTGTCGGTGTCCCCTGCCTGGAAATGAATGGGTTTTTGGTTTAGCAAGTTAAAAAAAAATCTAGAATAATTAGAAAAAATATAAAAAAAATATAAAAAATATGGGGGGTGGGTATGCCACCTGTGGGTACTACCCCTGGGGTACTCTAATGTTAAAATCCCTATGAATGAGTTTTGCGTTTAGCTGAAGTGCACATGTACATCTGTACTTGGAAAGTTTCTTGCAGTTGTCAGCTGTCATTGGATGATTATGAAGCTTGGTATACATGTTTCTTATGATGAGAGGATGTACCTGTGCTATTTTTGAGAAGAAATATTAATTTTTCTCAAAATTATGGCAAATGAAGAGTTTTCTGTTTAGGTAAATTGTACATACAGGCCTCTACATGTATACATATACATCTACATGTACATGGTAACTTTGCTCCAGTTGTCAGCTGTCATTGGATCATTATGAAACTTGGTACACATGTTTCTCATGATTAGAGGATGTACCTGTGCTATTTTTGACAAGAAATATTAATTTTTCTCCAAATTATGGTAAATGAAGAGTTTTCTGTTTGGGTAAATTGTACATATACATGTCCATGGTAAGTTTGCTCCAGTTGTCAGCTGTCATTGGATGATTATGAAACTTGGTACACATGTTTCTTATGATAAGAGGATGTACCTGTGCTATTTTTTGAGAAGAAATATTAATTTTTCTCAAAATTATGGCAAATGAAGAGTTTTCTGTTTAGGTAAATTGTACATGTAGGCCTCTACATGTATACATATATACATCTACATGGTAACTTTGCTCCAGTTGTCAGCTGTCATTGGATGATTATGAAACTTGGTACACATGTTTCTTATGATTAGAGGATGTACCTGTGCTATTTTTGACAAGAAATATTAATTTTTCTCCAAATTATGGCAAATGAAGAAGAGTTTTCTGTTTAGGTAAATTGTACATGTAGGCCTCTACATGTATACATATACATGTACATGATAAGTTTGCTGCAGTTGTCAGCTCTCATTGGATGATTACGAAACTTGGTACAAATGTTTCTTATGATTGGAGGATTATTTGTGCTATTTTTGAGATGAAATATTAATTTTTCTCCAAATTATGGCAACTGATTGAGTTTTGCGTTTAGCCGAAGTGCACATGTACATCTGTACACCACAGTTTGCTGCAGCTGTCATTGAATGATTATGAAACTTGGTACACATGTTTCTTTTGATTAAAGATGTACCTGTGATACCATCCATACCATCACTACCATCCATACCATCACTACCATTCCTACCATCACTACCA